>WNGS01045716.1:78303-92762 GCA_020271785.1 Procambarus virginalis
TAGCCTCCTAGAGTTAGCAAGAGGCCTCCTGTAGCCTACTAGAGGTAACAAGAGGCCTCTTGTAGCCTACCAGAGGTAGCAAGAGCCTCCTGTAGCCTACTAGAGGTAGCAAGAGGCCTCCTGTAGCCTCTAGAGGTAGCAAGAGGCCTCCTGTAGCCTACTAGAGGTAGCAAGAGGCCTCCCGTAGCCTACTAGAGGTAGCAAGAGGCCTCCTGTAGCCTACTAGAGGTAGCAAGAGGCCTCCTGTAGCCTACCAGAGGTAGCAAGAGGCCTCCTGTAGCCTACTAGAGGTAGCAAGAGGCCTCCTGTAGCCTACCAGAGGTAGCAAGAGGCCTCCTGTAGCCTACTAGAGGTAGCAAGAGGCCTCTTGTAGCCTACCAGAGGTAGCAAGAGGCCTCCTGTAGCCTACTAGAGGTAGCAAGAGGCCTCCTGTAGCCTCCTAGAGGTAGCAAGAGGCCTCCTGTAGCTACTAGAGGTAGCAAGAGCCTCCTGTAGCCTACCAGAGGTAGCAAGAGGCCTCCTGTAGCCTCCTAGAGGTAGCAAGACCCCTCCTGTAGCCTACTAGAGGTAGCAAGAGGCCTCCTGTAGCCTACCAGAGGTAGCAAGAGGCTCCTGTAGCCTACTAGAGGTAGCAAGAGGCCTCCTGTAGCCTCCTAGAGGTAGCAAGAGGCCTCCTGTAGCCTACCAGAGGTAGCAAGAGGCCTCCTGTAGCCTCCTAGAGGTAGCAAGAGGCCTCCTGTAGCCTCCTAGAGGTAGCAAGAGGCCTCCTGTAGCCTACTAGAGGTAGCAAGAGGCCTCCTGTAGCCTACCAGAGGTAGCAAGAGGCCTCCTGTAGCCTCCTAGAGGTAGCAAGAGGCCTCTGTAGCTACCAGAGGTAGCAAGAGGCCTCCTGTAGCCTACTAGAGGTAGCAAGAGGCCTCTTGTAGCCTACCAGAGGTAGCAAGAGGCCTCTTGTAGCCTACCAGAGGTAGCAAGAGGCCTCTTGTAGCCTATCAGAGGTAGCAAGAGGCCTCCTATAGCCTACTAGAGGTAGCAAGAGGCCTCCTGTAGCCTACCAGAGGTAGCAAGAGGCCTCTGTAGCCTACCAGAGGTAGCAAGAGGCTCCTGTAGCCTATCAGAGGTAGCAAGAGGCCTCCTGTAGCCTCCTAGAGTTAGCAAGAGGCCTCCTGTAGCCTACTAGAGGTAACAAGAGGCCTCCCGTAGCCTACTAGAGGTAGCAAGAGGCCTCCTGTAGCCTACTAGAGGTAGCAAGAGGCCTCCTGTAGCCTACCAGAGGTAGCAAGAGGCCTCCTGTAGCCTACTAGAGGTAGCAAGAGGCCTCCTGTAGCCTACCAGAGGTAGCAAGAGGCCTCCTGTAGCCTACTAGAGGTAGCAAGAGGCCTCTTGTAGCCTACCAGAGGTAGCAAGAGGCCTCCTGTAGCCTACTAGAGGTAGCAAGAGGCCTCCTGTAGCCTCCTAGAGGTAGCAAGAGGCCTCCTGTAGCTACTAGAGGTAGCAAGAGCCCTCCTGTAGCCTACCAGAGGTAGCAAGAGGCCTCCTGTAGCCTCCTAGAGGTAGCAAGACCCCTCCTGTAGCCTACGAGAGGTAGCAAGAGGCCTCCTGTAGCCTACCAGAGGTAGCAAGAGGGCTCCTGTAGCCTACTAGAGGTAGCAAGAGGCCTCCTGTAGCCTCCTAGAGGTAGCAAGAGGGCTCCTGTAGCCTACCAGAGGTAGCAAGAGGCCTCCTGTAGCCTCCTAGAGGTAGCAAGAGGCCTCCTGTAGCCTCCTAGAGGTAGCAAGAGGCCTCCTGTAGCCTACTAGAGGTAGCAAGAGGCCTCCTGTAGCCTCCTAGAGGTAGCAAGAGGGCCCTGTAGCCTACTAGAGGTAGCAAGAGGCCTCCTGTAGCCTCTAGAGGTAGCAAGAGGCCTCCTGTAGCCTACTAGAGGTAGCAAGAGGCCTCCTGTAGCCTCCTAGAGGTAGCAAGAGGGCTCCTGTAGCCTACCAGAGGTAGCAAGAGGCCTCCTGTAGCCTCCTAGAGGTAGCAAGAGGCCTCCTGTAGCCTCCTAGAGGTAGCAAGAGGCCTCCTGTAGCCTACTAGAGGTAGCAAGAGGCCTCCTGTAGCCTCCTAGAGGTAGCAAGAGGGCTCCTGTAGCCTACTAGAGGTAGCAAGAGGCCTCCTGTAGCCTACTAGAGGTAGCAAGAGGCCTCCTGTAGCCTACTAGAGGTAGCAAGAGGCCTCTGTAGCCTACTAGAGGTAGCAAGAGGCCTCCTGTAGCCTCCTAGAGGTAGCAAGAGGCCTCTTGTAGCCTCCTAGAGGTAGCAAGAGGCCTCCTGTAGCCTACTAGAGGTAGCAAGAGGCCTCCTGTAGCCTCCTAGAGGTAGCAAGAGGCCTCCTGTAGCCTCCTAGAGGTAGCAAGAGGGCTCCTGTAGCCTACTAGAGGTAGCAAGAGGCCTCCTGTAGCCTACTAGAGGTAGCAAGAGGCTCCTGTAGCCTACTAGAGGTAGCAAGAGGCCTCCTGTAGCCTCCTAGAGGTAGCAAGAGGGCTCCTGTAGCCTACTAGAGGTAGCAAGAGGCCTCCTGTAGCCTACTAGAGGTAGCAAGAGGCCTCCTGTAGCCTACCAGAGGTAGCAAGAGGCCTCCTGTAGCCTCCTAGAGGTAGCAAGAGGCCTCCTGTAGCCTACTAGAGGTAGCAAGAGGCCTCCTGTAGCCTACTAGAGGTAGCAAGAGGCCTCCTGTAGCCTCCTAGAGGTAGCAAGAGGCCTCCTGTAGCCTACTAGAGGTAGCAAGAGGCCTCCTGTAGCCAACTAGAGGTAGCAAGAGGCCTCCTGTAGCCTCCTAGAGGTAGCAAGAGGCCTCCTGTAGCCTTCTAGAGGTAGCAAGAGGCCTCCTGTAGCCTACTAGAGGTAGCAAGAGGCCTCCTGTAGCCTCCTAGAGGTAGCAAGAGGCTCCTGTAGCCTCCTAGAGGTAGCAAGAGGCCTCCTGTAGCCTACCAGAGGTAGCAAGAGGCCTCCTGTAGCCTCCTAGAGGTAGCAAGAGGCTCCTGTAGCCTCCTAGAGGTAGCAAGAGGCCTCCTGTAGCCTCCTAGAGGTAGCAAGAGGCCTCCTGTAGCCTCCTAGAGGTAGCAAGAGGCCTCCTGTAGCCTCCTAGAGGTAGCAAGAGGCCTCCTGTAGCTATGAGAGGTAGTAAGAGGCCTCCTGTAGCCTACCAGAGGTAGCAAGAGGCCTCCTATAGCCTACTAGAGGTAGCAAGAGGCCTCCTGTAGCCTACCAGAGGTAGCAAGAGGCCTCCTATAGCCTACTAGAGGTAGCAAGAGGCCTCCTGTAGCCTCCTAGAGGTAGCAAGAGGCCTCCTGTAGCCTACTAGAGGTAGCAAGAGGCTCCTGTAGCCTCCTAGAGGTAGCAAGAGGGCTCCTGTAGCCTCCTAGAGGTAGCAAGAGGCCTCCTGTAGCCTACTAGAGGTAGCAAGAGGGCTCCTGTAGCCTCCTAGAGGTAGCAAGAGGGCTCCTGTAGCCTACTAGTGGTAGCAAGAGGCCTCCTGTAGCCTCCTAGAGGTAGCAAGAGGCCTCCTGTAGCCAACTAGAGGTAGCAAGAGGCCTCCTGTAGCCTCCTAGAGGTAGCAAGAGGGCCAAGTCTTGCACCTGGCAGCTGCTTCTCTCACCCCCCCCCCCCCCCACTGCCAAGTCAGAGCCGTAGTTCGCTAACTGTCCAATTAAACTGGGAAAAGTAACATTACACTTATATTCCGTCGCTACTTGACGTTCCATGTGTTCCTTAGACACTTGTATACTGGCTGTTCCTTACACACTTATACACTGGGGAATAGCGTGAACGTTGCGCTACGACTCGTTGTAGTAGCGGCAACAGCGCGTTTGTTGGTCCCGTCGCGAGCGTGTAAACACGACCGGAGCGCCACTACAGTGACTGGCGGCGACGACCGTCACTACGCCTTGAGAGGCGGGAGTTTCGAAGTGGTTTAACCAGAAGCGCAAGTGTCCCCTGATGTATCGAGGGCCATTGCGTCGATATTGCGGTGTTTTTATTTGAGCTAAACTCATGCAATTTTTACGTCATTGCTGGTTAATTAGTGCACTAATTGCATATCAACATATCTCACCTTGTTTATGTTAAATTTTCCACCAATTCGATGAACTTCAAAAAAAGGAAACCCGATGAGGGAACCTCGTTTTATTTTTTTAGTTAAATTTTGACATTTAACATACTAATCTATATACAAAAATATGGAAATGTTCGTTTGTTCAAAATCTCCGAAAGTTCTTCACCGATTGCTTTGAAATTTTCACACAACGCTCTATTCACATCCGAGCTGGTTTATATATATATACTATATAGATGTCACGTCTGTGACGGGAAAAAACATTTTTTTTTTTTTGTTTCACATAAAGGAAATATTCGAAACTTCTTTACCGATTGCTTTGAAATTTTGACAAAATGTTGCATTCGAATAGGCGCGTGTTTTTATATACCTACTATATACTTGCTACACCTGTGATAGGAAAAACATGCTTTTTAAAAAAACAAAAGCACCATCTGTTGGACGTAAGAGCAACACATGCTGTAATCTTCAAAAGTTCTTCCCGATTGCTTTGAAATTGTGACACAATGTTCCTTTCGAATACGTGCGTGGTTTTATATACCTACTATATAGAAGCCACACCTGTGACAAGTAAAAACATGTTTTTTTTTTTAAACACGGTCATCTGTTGCACATAATAGCAACACGCGCTATACCAAATATGTTACGATTCCATTTCAATGTTTCCGATTGCATTGATAAATTTAATTTTCATAGATTTTGATTTATTTTCATTTTCATATAATTATTTTGTGTGATATTGCATTGGAATTGAGCTGTGTTGTTTACCATACTGTTCATTTCGTGAGAATAGTTTATTTTATTTTTCATCTCGTTTTTTAACTGTTCTTATTTTTCAGTGCTGGGAACATCAGATCATTTGGGAATGCATCGAACGAAGGAGTGGGGAATGGTTGGAAGGACGAGGGGATGGTGGAGGGGGGGGAATAGTGGGGGAGGACTGAGGGACAGGGGAAGGCTGCTGTGGCTCATGTGTACCTGAGCCACAGCAACGCGTGGCCGGGTACAGCCAGTTCAAATATACGTTTGCAAAAAAAATATTGGTGAGAGGAATGTGATGAGCCTAATTTATGTCAGAAGTTTACTGGGTGTACAAAGTCGCCTCCTACGTCAATATTATGATGTTTCATAGGACTAATGAGCACAAATAGATTAATTGCGTGGGTTGCCGAGAATCCTATTCTCCTAGATTTTGACTATTGTTAATTTTCTTATTTACATTTTCCATTTTCGCAAATATTTTCTGCTATCTGGAGGGTGAAGATATTAGATCACTTAATCACTTAATCTTCTAGATTAAAACACTAGATTACTTAATCTTTTCATTTTACTGTTCGACGTTTCGTCAGCAATGTGACATCTAGATGTCACATTGTATAGGATGAAGGGAAGACAGATTTTTCAATCAGAAAAGGAGAAAGATCTTGGAGCAAGCAGACATAACCTCAAATCCGATGCCAGAAACCCACATTTTCAGAATAACAACAGCAGCTCCATATGGCATAGTAGCCAACATCAGTGTATTCTTCAGAAATTTGGACAAAGGGTTGTTGTTATAGATTCTGCTACTCGGAACAAGTTCCAAGTAGCACGGGCTATGGTGAGCCCGTAACTTACCTAGCACAGGAGCTGGGCAAGAAGCACGGGCTATGGTGAGCCTCGTGGACAGGAGATGTCTCCCGTGGGGCATTCTGCACCCTATGTACAGGACAAAGGGGCATTCTGCACCCTATGTACAGCAAAGGTGAGATGCACACTTGAATATGCGTCCCCCAGCATTGAACTCTTACCTGAAAAAATACGAAGAGACACTCGAAAACGTCCAAATATATTCACGAGACAAGTTCTTGACATGAAGGGATTAATCAATGAGGAAACGAGTCACAGAAACATCACCAAGAACATTTAGTGTCAGACCAGTCAATAAATGGAACACATTGGGAAGGCAGGGGCCCAGGAGCCTAGCTCAACCCTTCAAGCACATCAGACAAGCACTGACCCCTCCTCCTCATCGTCCCACCAGAGGTCACCCACCCGGCAGCTGACCAATAAGGGGGTCAATCCACGTAAGTGCACATGACTGCAATGCTGCCTGTATCTCCTTGCTTATTCCCAGCGCGGAGATTCTCTTCCCCTCCTCCTTGTATTATGACGGTGTACCCTTAATGGGATGGTGGTTGTACTCTGCGCCAGCCAGCATTCTCGTCTTGTATAAGTGTACACGCCTTAACCCATTGTGTCTTTGTTGATTATGAGTGTTGATTATGAGTGTTGATTATGAGTGTTGATTATGAGTGTTGATTATGAGTGTTGATTATGAGTGTTGATTATGAGTGTTGATTATGAGTGTTGATTATGAGTGTTGATTATGAGTGTTGATTATGAGTGTTGATTACTTGTGCTGATTATTTTGTTGATTACTAGTCTTTATTAGTTGATTACTAGGGTTGATTACTAGGGTTGATTACTAGGGTTGATTACTTAGTTGATTACTTAATGGTAAGAGAAGCACCACTATTCTTGGTTACAGATAAGAGAAGCACCACTATTCTTGGTTACAGATAAGAGAAGCACCACTATTCTTGGTTACAGATAAGAGAGCATCACTATTCTTGGAATAGTGAGCACAACCAAGAATTCAACGATAAAGTTGATAAAGTGAACAAATTATTTTTAATGAAATTGTCTTCTGTTCCTTGCATTCTTATCTTCCTCTTCTCTCTCTCTTCACACACCTCTTATTGTGCTTTCTCTCTTCTCTACACCACCTTCCCCTCTCCCCCCTTCCCACTTCTCCTCCCCCCCCCTCTCCTAGGACCAGACCTTCAGCACTATTCCTAGAAATCAAATTTCGCGTCGATTAAATCATTTCATATTTCAATATTTCTTAATTAATATTATTCCCAATACATGTGACAGCCTGTGTCAGGTGAAGTAATTAATGGCTGTCAGTGGCAATTAACAATATGTTTATCAACCACTTGGGCTGGACGGTAGGGCGACGGTCTCGTGTCATGCAGGTCTGCGTTCAATCCCCGATCGTCCAGTGGTGGTTGATGGGCACCATTCCTTTCCCTCCGTCCCATCCCAAATCCTTATCCTGACCCCTTCCAGGTGCTATAATGGCTTGTCGCTTTCCCCGCCCCTCTGATAGTTCCCTTCCCTTCGGCGCGAAAATTAGTGCCATGTTAGCCAAAATTAGTGCTACCTGATCAACCAGGCTGTGACTCATACGTCAGGCTGCGAGCAGCCGCGTCAACAGCCTGGTTGATCAGTCCAGCAACCAGGAGGCCTGGTCGATGACCGGGCCGCGGGGACGATAAGCCCCGGAAGCACCTCAAGGTAAGGTAACCTCAAGGTATGTTAAAATGGTCGATGCATCAGCGGAAACACGCTGGCGAATTAGCGAATTAATTTTGGCGAATTGTGTAGTACGCTTCTGTTATTTGTACAAAGTCATATAGTCGCCAAATTTAAATATAAATAAAATTAAATTATCTTTTACTATAAATTTACAAATTTATAATTATGATATTATCATTAATAAGAAGTTTGGGCATCTCCTGAGGAACCATTGGGAGCATAATCGTAACGAGGTGATTGAAATTGACCTTAACGAGATCTAATGATGGACGCTTGTGCTATACACATCTAAACCAACCTCTTAAAATCATCTCTAGAACGCCGTTCGTATCCCCCTTGACAACGGTGGAGGTTTCATCCGAATATTCGGTTGTAAAGTCATTTACACATTGAATCATTCCGTTACCGTCAATCAAACATTTAAGTAAGTTTCCCCTTTCATTTTTATTATTATTATTATATTATTATTATTATTATTTTTATTTTCTTTCTCTTCTGCTATTTGAAAAATATAATACTTAGTGTATTTACTGTATTAAATACAGTGGGTTAAATACAGTGTATTTTATGCATACGTTCCTTCTAGTGGAGCTTTAACTATGTCATTGGAGGTGACAGCACACAGCTGCTCTACGTATAATAATTTCAGGATAAACACGCGTGCGTGTGGATCAATACATCATAATTACATATATATGTGTATCCTATGTGCTACTGGTATATATATGACTCTAATATGTGCTCGCTGCGTAACTGCAGCGAGTCAGTATGTCTTAAGCATGAGTTTAAGTGTTGGACTTATGGCATGACTTAAATGTCGGACTTAAGGCATGACTTAAATGTTGGACTTAAGCCTATTAACTGCACGGGGGTTTATTAGGCTGTGATGCAAGCATGATGACCATTCATTAGTATACTTAAACCAGAAACATTAATCCAGGACTTAAGTATACTCTCAACCAGTAAATCGCGGGCTATACCACTCTGTGTCTGTGATATACCTGTGATAGACCTCTGACATACCCCTGACATACCAGGTGAGGACAAACAGCAATGTGAAGCAATTACAATTTGATAATTTGTGATACGGACCTAAGAAAAAATATCCCCCCTTTCTGAGTATCTATTTACTTAGTATCTCCCATCTATCTAAAATATAGCTAAAGAAAAAAAAAAGATACATATACATGCCAATTGTGAGTGATATCCTGACTCATGCATGAAATCATTCATTCATCATTCATCAGACTAAGCTGAAGGGACACATACAGGCGGGGCCAAGAGCCAGAGCTCAACCCCCGCAAGCACAACTAGGTGAGTACATGCTGGTCTCAGTACTTCTGACTTGAGGAACATAAGGTGAAAACTAAAGATGAAAACTAGTTTAAATATAATGTCACTGTGTAATTAGGTAGTTAACAATATTGAAACTAAAAAACATTTAAACCATATACATATATATATATATATATATATATATANTCCTAGCCCTACCCATCCTCCTGGCTCCTAGCCCTACCCATCCTCCTGGCTCCTAGCTCTACCCATCCTGCTGGCTCCTAGCCCTACCCATCCTCCTGGCTCCTAGCCCTACCCATCCTCCTGGCTCCTAGCTCTACCCATCCTGCTGGCTCCTAGCCCTACCCATCCTGCTGGCTCCTAGCACTACCCATCCTGCTGGCTCCTAGCCCTACCCATCCTCCTGGCTCCTAGCCCTACCCATCCTGCTGGCTCCTAGCCCTACCCATCCTCCTGGCTCCTAGCACTACCCATCCTGCTGGCTCCTAGCCCTACCCATCCTGCTGGCTCCTAGCACTACCCATCCTGCTGGCTCCTAGCCCTACCCATCCTGCTGGCTCCTAGCCCTACCCATCCTGCTGGCTCCTAGCCCTACCCATCCTCCTGGCTCCTAGCCCTACCCATCCTGCTGGCTCCTAGCCCTACCCATCCTCCTGGTTCCTAGCCCTACCCATCCTCCTGGCTCCTAGCTCTACCCATCCTGCTGGCTCCTAGCCCTACCCATCCTCCTGGCTCCTAGCACTACCCATCCTGCTGGCTCCTAGCCCTACCCATCCTCCTGGCTCCTAGCCCTACCCATCCTGCTGGCTCCTAGCCCTACCCATCCTCCTGGCTCCTAGCACTACCCATCCTGCTGGCTCCTAGCCCTACCCATCCTCCTGGCTCCTAGCCCTACCCATCCTCCTGGCTCCTAGCCCTACCCATCCTGCTGGCTCCTAGCCCTACCCATCCTCCTGGCTCCTAGCCCTACCCATCCTCCTGGCTCCTAGCACTACCCATCCTCCTGTCTCCTAGCCCTACCCATCCTATTGGCTCCTAGCCCTACCCATCCTGCTGGCTCCTAGCCCTACCCATCCTGCTGGCTCCTAGCCCTACCCATCCTGATGGCTCCTAGCCCTACCCATCCTCCTGGCTCCTAGCCCTACCCATCCTCCTGGCTCCTAGCTCTACCCATCCTCCTGGCTCCTAGCACTACCCATCCTGCTGGCTCCTAGCCCTACCCATCCTGCTGGCTCCTAGCCCTACCCATCCTCCTGGCTCCTAGCCCTACCCATCCTCCTGGCTCCTAGCTCTACCCATCCTCCTGGCTCCTAGCACTACCCATCCTGCTGGCTCCTAGCCCTACCCATCCTATTGGCTCCTAGCACTACCCATCCTATTGGCTCCTAGCACTACCCATCCTGCTGGCTCCTAGCTCTACCCATCCTGCTGGCTCCTAGCCCTACCCATCCTGCTGCCTCCTAGCCCTACCCATCCTGCTGGCTCCTAGCCCTACCCATCCTCCTGGCTCCTAGCCCTACCCATCCTCCTGGCTCCTAGCCCTACCCATCCTCCTGGCTCCTAGCCCTACCCATCCCAGCCGCTCTACCTATCCACTTTCCCATACTCCATGAATAGCAAGTAACATCCTGATCGACCTTCAGATAGACCGAGATTGGCAGCGAAATCTAACCAACAAAAATATGAGGCGAGTATATGGACCTCTTCCGTATAGGTCCTCTTCCGTATAGGTCCTCTTCCGTATAGGTCCTCTTCTGTATAGGACCTCTTCCGTATAGGACCTATTCCGTATAGGTCCTCTTCCATATAGGTCCTCTTCCGTATAGGACCTCTTCCGTATAGGTCCTCTTCCATATAGGTCCTCTTCCGTATAGGACCTCTTCCATATAGGTCCTCTTCCGTATAGGACCTCTTCCGTATAGGTCCTCTTCCGTATAGGTCCTCTTCCGTATAGGACCTCTTCCGTATAGGTCCTCTTCCATATAGGTCCTCTTCCGTATAGGACCTCTTCCGTATAGGTCCTCTTCCGTATAGGACCTCTTCCGTATAGGTCCTCTTCCGTATAGGACCTCTTCCGTATAGGTCCTCTTCCTAATAGGACCTCTTCCGTATAGGACCTATTCCGTATAGGTCCTCTTCCGTATAGGTCCTCTTCCGTATAGGTCCTCTTCTGTATAGGACCTCTTCCGTATAGGACTTATTCCGTATAGGTCCTCTTCCGTATAGGACCTCTTCCGTATAGGACCTCTTCCGTATAGGACCTCTTCCGTATAGGCCCTCTTCCATATAGGTCCTCTTCCGTATAGGACCTCTTCCGTATAGGACCTCTTCCGTATAGGACCTCTTCCGTATAGGACCTCTTCCGTATATTACCTATTCCGTATAGGTCCTCTTCTGTATAGGACCTCTTCCGTATAGGTCCTCTTCCATATAGGACCTCTTCCGTATAGGTCCTCTTCCGTATAGGTCCTCTTCCGTATAGGTCCTCTTCCGTATAGGACCTATTCCGTATAGGTCCTCTTCCGTATAGGTCCTCTTCCGTATAGGACCTCTTCCGTATAGTTCCTCTTCCGTATAGGTCCTCTTCCGTATAGGTCCTATTCCGTATAGGTCCTTTTCCGTATAGGTCCTCTTCCATATAGGCCCTCTTCCGTATAGGTCCTCTTCCGTATAGGTCCTCTTCCGTATAGGTCCTCTTCCATATAGGTCCTTTTCCGTATAGGTCCTATTCCGTATAGGACCTCTTCCGTATAGGTCCTCTTCCGTATAGGTCCTATTCCGTATAGGTCCTTTTCCGTATAGGTCCTCTTCCGTATAGGCCCTCTCCGTATATAGGACCTCTTCCGTATAGGACCTCTTCCGTATAGGACCTCTTCCGTATAGGCCCTCTTCCGTACAGGACCTCTTCCATATAGGTCCTCTTCCATATAGGTCCTCTTCCATATAGGTCCTCTTCCATATAGGCCTCTTCCGTATAGGTCCTCTTCCGTATAGGACCTCTTCCATATAGGTCCTCTTCCGTATAGGCCCTCTTCCATATAGGTCCTCTTCCATATAGGACCTCTTCCATATAGGTCCTCTTCCGTATAGGACCTCTTCCGTATAGGACCTCTTCCGTATAGGACCTCTTCCGTATAGGACCTCTTCCGTATAGGTCCTCTTCCGTAAAGGTCCTCTTCCGTATAGGACCTATTCCGTATAGGTCCTCTTCCGTATAGGTCCTCTTCCGTATAGGTCCTCTTCCGTATAGGTCCTCTTCCGTATAGGACCTATTCCGTATAGGTCCTCTTCCGTATAGGACCTATTCCGTATAGGTCCTCTTCCGTATAGGACCTATTCCGTATAGGACCTCTTCCGTATAGGTCCTCTTCCGTATAGGTCCTCTTCCGTATAGGTCCTCTTCCGTATAGGACCTCTTCCGTATAGGTCCTCTTCCGTATAGGTCCTCTTCCATATAGGCCCTCTTCCATATAGGTCCTCTTCCGTATAGGACCTTTCGATAGGACAGACGCAAGAAGGAGGATAGCGTCCTAGAGGATATCTTCCCTACCAGACAGGAATCCCACTCGAAGGATCCCTCTAAGACCTTCCCATAGTCGAGGAAACAGTGATAAAAGTGAATGTTTTAGGAAGGTGAAGACAGGACTCTTCTGGGAACACCTTCCTGAGTGAACCTATTACGTTCCTGGACATAAGAACGACATCTCAGAACGGAGGACTGAGAGGTGAGGTGAGGGGCTGAAGGTGAGGGGTGAGGGACCAGGGAGAGGTGAGGGACCAGAGGGCTTGGGGTGACAGTAGGGGCGAAAACAATAGACCAAGAATTGCGGCATTTTTATCAATGATAAAAGAATAGATTAAATAAGAGAGAAAGGTGAGGGGAAACAAGGAAAGAATAGGTGCAAATGAGGAACAGTGAACACACACACACACACACACACACACACACACACACACACACACACACACACACACACACACACACATACACACACACACACACACACACACACACCTGGAGTACGCGGCCCCAGCATGGAGCCCGTACCTTGTCAAGCACAAGACGAAGCTGGAAAAAGTCCAAAGGTATGCTACTAGACTAGTCCCAGAACTAAGAGGCATGAGTTATGAGGAAAGGCTGCGGGAAATGCAACTTACGACACTGGAAGACAGAAGAGTAAGGGGGGACATGATCACAACCTACAAAATCCTCAGGGAATTGACCGGGTAAACAAGGATGAACTATTCAACACTGGAGGGGCGCGAACAAGGGACACAGGTGGAAGCTGAGTACCCAAATGAGCCACAGAGACGTTAGAAAGAACTTTTTCAGTGTCAGAGTAGTTAGTAAATGGAATGCACTAGGAAGTGATGTGGTGGAGGCTGACTCCATACACAGTTTCAAATGTAGATATGATAGAGCCAGTAGGCTCAGGAATCTGTACACCAGTTGATTGACAGTTGAGAGGCGGGACCAAAGAGCCAAAGCTCAACCCCCGCAAGCACAATTAGGTGAGTACAATTAGGTGAGTACACACACACTCACACATACGCACACACACACACACACACACACACACACACACACACACACACGCACCACTCACACTGGTGGGCACCCTGAATGATCCTCTAACTCTCCATTAGAGTTTAACTCAAGCAAACACCAATAAAATTAGAAGTCTGCTGGAAGCCGGTCCCTCGGAAACCTATTTCCCAACCGGAACGAAAAACATGAAGAATTAGGCAGAAAGAATTAAGGACTTAGAGGCGTGAAGACTCAGATAGAAGACAACAAATTCAGTTTGATGAAGATTAATCCACATAAGGAGTAGCACAGGCATGAATAGCCCGAACAAGATGTCTTCAGAAATCTGAATTTGGAATAACTCGAAAGCATTTTTATCCATTTCTGGATTAAAAGTCCCAGTCAATAGAGCTTTTAAATCAACTATATACTCACATGTTAGCATAGTTACGACTGGCTCTTTGTGAATCTTAAATTTACATCCGAGTAACTGCCTAATTATCGATGGATATGAGATGGAGTTTTGAAGAGGACATTAGCATCCCAAAATGTACTTGTCTCCTCGACATTGGAAAAAAAGCCTCTTGGGGCTTCATTTTTTAAAGCCTTTTCATTTCCGGGTGAATTTCTGGCTTACCATTCAATTTCTGGGTGAGAGGAGTCCCCAGCGGAGTCCCACAGGGCTCTGTACTTGGACCCATCCTGTTTCTAATATATGCAGAACAAGCACTTGGTCCTCTCATTTCGATATAATTACCTACTACTTTTGTGCAAGTTGATCTTGCAAGGGTTGAGCTCTGCTCTTAGGGCCCGCCTCTCAATGTCAATCAATTGCTACTAACTACTATTTTTTTTTCACACACACACACACCCAAGTAGCAGCCCGAAACAGCTGTCTAACGCCCAGGTACCTAATTTACTGCTAGGTATCTGAGGCATCAGGGTGAAAGAAACTCTGCCCATTGTCCCTGCCGGGAATCGAACCCGGGCCACAGGATTACGACGAGTCCCGCGCGCTGTCCACTCAGCTACCAGACCCCGGAACGTGTGTTGTAGGTGTGTGTGTGTGTGTGTTGTGTGTGTGTGTGTGTGTTGTGTTGTGTGTTGTGTGTTGTGTGTGGTGTGTGTGTTTCTCGCTCGGAGCAAAAATTGGCTAATTAGGTCGTTAGTGGGAAGA
>WNGS01045720.1:0-15233 GCA_020271785.1 Procambarus virginalis
AGAACAGTATTCTCGAAGAGCCGAGAATTTTGCGAAAATGTAGTATTTTGGCCTGTTGGATAGGCCCTTTAGGGAGCCATATGGCGCTGGCAAGTCGTTTCTCCCGCCAAAACTGTGTGACGTCAGTGGCGCCAGATTGGTCACCGTCAGCGACATGGCACTGGGAGCCATGAAAACCAACTTTGGGAAAAGTGACGTCACATAGGCAGGGGGTCCAGCCGTGTTGGCGCCAGGCGGTATGAGTCTTTCACGACACGTCCGAGAGGTAGGACGCGCGATCGGTCATCCTGTCAGAGTGACGGATTTACCGAACTCCGGTGGATTTAAGCGTCTCCAGTTGTTGGCACGCACTCTGTGAGGTCTTCCTGTAACCCAAAGTGGCTCAGATAAGGAATTGACAAAATATTGAGCAACAAGTGCTCAGGGGACAGGTGCGTTGCAAGAAGTGGGCCGGGCATCGATGTGAGTCGTCGTTGGCAGTTCACCAGTATAAGAGGCAGCTTAGTGGCCGGGCCACCCACCGTGAGTGAACCGGTTGACAACCTTGTCAACCAGGTTGAACGTGTGATCGACGATCCTGTCAAGTTTGACAGTAACCCACCTTCGTGGAACCTACGAGTCAACAGTGGATGCAAGCACGTCGAGAAGTCTTCCCAAATACCTAGCGATATATCTAGACGACGAGGGAATTGACGGTGTTGTGAGCTTCAAGAGCTCTGAAGTCGGGTGCTGTGCAGTGTGTCGTCCGGGACGACTGATAACTTCAGTGACTTCGTAGTGGTGAGAGGCAGTTACTCTGGGTACAGTGACAAGGACTAATTGGGAAACGTACGACGACAGCCGAGACGTAGGCTGGCTGCCGTAGTTGGGAGGAAAGTTGACGGCCAGGAGACCGACTTCAACCCTGCGACGTACTGTAGGGGAAGCACGGACCTGCTGTGTACAGAAGCGGCGAGACGCGACATCCTAAGCGTGGGGCTTGTGTTTCTGGATGAACGAGGCGAGAGCCTGGACCAGGAGCTACAACCCAACTGTCATCCTAGGATAGGTGAAGTAGGTGTTTACAGTTCCCTCCATTTCCCCTTTAGTTAGCTATATATATTCTTGTCAGGATATTTTGTATGTCGTGAGCAAGTCTCACCTGAGTTTAAGTCACAGAGTGCACAGTATGTGGTGAGGCTGCCCAGAGCGCTCACAGTATCAATTTACATATATATCTGTGTGGGTGTGTGCAAGCACCAAGATTCATCAGAGAATTTACTGTGACTATTATTATTGATCTGTGATTATTATATATATATATTGGTAGTAAACCAGATATTGGTGTGTTGATCTATATAACTATTGATATAAATGCCTGTGGATTGATTTCTATAATCTATTGATATAAATGCCTGTGGATTGATCTCTATAATCTATTGATATAAATGCCTGTGGATTGATCTCTATAATCTATTGATATAAGTGCCCGTGTGTTGATCTCCATAATCTATCGATATAAATGCCTGTGTGTTGATCTCTATGATCTATTGATATATATATGCCTGAAGTTCGATTACTGATTTATATATGACATGATTGTGTGCTGAATAATATCATATACGTGAAGTGTTTGCCAGTGATATCTCTTTAAGAGGAAGTATAAATATAAAGAAAAGTTCAGTGATCAAGTGAGTGCATTCACAGTAAATATTATTAAGAATAGAGTAATCTTTTGGTACAGTGAAAAGTCACTGTGAGAGTATTGTGAATATAGATGTTGATCGTGAGGCCAGTGAAATCATAAGTAAGCCATGTGAACGTTGAATAGTGTTTTGGAAAAAGTTAAATAAACGGTGATCGTGACAATTAGAAAACAAGTACTAGTCTTTCCCACGATCGCGAGGGCCCGGTCAGCTGGCATTTCTGACAGGTGACACGTGCCGATGTTGCCATATGGTGCGCTCTAGAATATTATGCTATGAATGGAGCAATCGTCATATATTAATTCTGATACATTGATGCATATATATTTCTCTTGTCTTTTAAGTAAAATACCAAAACTCTTTGGTGTTTGATATCATCCCCTCCATTTGTCTTGTGACCGTGTTATGATATAAAGTAGAGTGACCTGCCTGATACTATATTACTTGATTTGGCTCTTGCCACAATTACACCTGACCACTGCAGTGTTACTGGACACCAATAACAAAACCAGTTGGCGACCTTGAAGGCTATGTAAGAGTTCGGTGTCGGGAGGGCCACAGATTGAGGGAACGATCTGTGCACCCACTCATCTCATAATCTAAAGGCCGGTTGTGAGATCGACTGGGATACTCTCCGAGGCCAGCAGTGGAGCCTAAGGGATTGAGGGAAGACCCGCCGAACGACGGTGAGTAAGGGTTATGGTTGGAGCAACCACCTGGAAAGGAGATCCGGTCTACTGTTGCTTTAACCCTTCTATACGAGAGCACCGTGAAACCCCGATATATATATATATATATATATATATATATATATATATATATATATATATATATATATATATATATATATATATATATAATGTGTATATGTAGTACCTAGTAGACAGAACGCACTTCTCGGCCTACTATGCCGAACTGGACTTGTGATCCTGTGGTCCTAGATTCGATCCCAGGCTCCGGCGAGAAACAATGGGCAGAGTTTCTTTCACCCTATGTCCCTGTTACCTAGCAGCAAAATAGGTACCTGGGTGTGAGTCAGTTGTTACGGGATGCTTCCTGGGGGTGGAGGCCTGGTCGAGGATCAGGCCGCAGGGACACAAAAAAAAAATTAATTATGAATCATTATTCAATAACTGTTGGAGTGCCACAGGGCAGCTTCTTGGGACACCTCCTATTTCTTATATACATCAATGATCTGCCTAATGTCTCTAACATTCTGAAACCTATATTGTTTGCTGATGATATTACCCATACTACCCTCATCTACTCTAACCCCAACCCACATACACTAAATAATGTTGTTAATAATGAACTAAAAAACCTTGTTGCTTTAAAATTCCACTGTATCTATTGCTACCCAATCTCCCAATCTTTATGTACCAAATCCAAACATTTTTACCATTGTGATCATTGCTGTGTGTGTGTGTATCTGTCTGTCTGGATGTGTGTCTCTCCATATATCTCTCTCTCTCTCCATATCTCTCTCTCTCTCTCTCTCTCTCTCTCTCTCTCGCTCTCTCGCTCTCGCTCTCTCGCTCTCGCTCTCTCTCTGTATGTATATATGTAAGAAAATATTATTATATTGTAAGAAAATTAAAAAAAATAATGAAATAATAAAATCATAAAAAATCCATTCCCACGCTCTGGACATTCATAAAGTTTGTCATCTGTAAACACGACCATGTGAGTCTTCACATGAGAAAGTTTACTAAATCTTTTCCCACATTCTGGATACTCATACAGTTTAAACCCCAAATGCACCATCATGTGAACCTTCATATGAGCAGGTTGACTGAATCTTTTTCCACACTTTAGACATTAATGAGGTTTATTGCCTGAATGTATTAGCATGTGACTCTTAACATTGTTTTGTACTTTGATTCTTTTCAAAACACTCAGTACACCCAAAAAGCCCATCAGAATGCACAATCCTGTGACTTCAGAGCTCCAAAACTTTATTAAGTCTTTAATAAGTAAACTTAAGTCACTTTATCATTATTAATCAATTTTTATGGGAGGGCTTCCCTTGGGGACACTCTGGGCTGCTCTCCTGGAACTTTTCAAACTGCAGGTACCACAACACTGATATTTACCACAACTGCTGATATTTACGCTAAGGACTACAACAACAACTGCAACTACTGCAACACTACTGAACCGGATCATTCACGTAGTAACAAAGGAAAAAATCTACAGAAAGGTAATGTGAAGAAAAACATGCACCCTTTTTGTTTTTATTTCTATAGTACTATACTTTGCTCAGTTCTTAATTTTATATGAAGTTCTCACAAATTCATTAATAATAGGTGTTTTTACATTGAACTTTATTACCATCCTTATCTCTAATTTTGAAAAATGTGATATGAACCGCCAAATTCTATTATTTGTGGCTACGCTTGTGGTGTCCTATCCCAGCACTGTCATATAATGCTTTGAAACTACTTATGGTTTTGGCCTCCACCACCCTCTCACCTAACTTGTTCCAACCGTGTCTACCACGCTGCTTGAGAAAGTTAATTTTCTAATATTTCTGCGGCATCTTTGTTTGGTTACCTTTTACAATATCTTCTTTTTATTCTACCATCTAGTTTTGGCATTTTATGCCTCTAACCTGGGAGCCATTTAGTGGCATGTCTATACCTTTTCCAGCTTGTTGATGTGATTCTTTAGATATGGGCAGCATACAACCGCTGCATATTCCAGCTTTGGTCTAACAAAAGTTTTAAACAATTTCTTTAGTATTTGACCTATGTATTTAAAAGCAATTGTAAATGTAAGCAAGTGTAGCATAGGCCCCTCGCACAAAGTTCTTAATATGATCCTAAGGTAATAGTTTTCCATCTAAAACCACCTCTAGATCTCTTTCTTGATCAGAATTCTTTATAGATCTCTGTGGCTTGATCATTGAAACTGAGTAAATTCATTACTCTGGACCTTCCAGATCGAAGACAGTACTGCCAGTCTGATATATCATTTGTCTCCAGGTGTTCTTCACATTTAGCTTTAATTATTTTTTCCAATACTTTCACTTACACTTGTAATAAAGGGTACTCCTTCGAGGTTCCTTATAGTGTCCTTTATTGAAATAGAGTTTAACAACCTTTTCAATGTCCCTATTTTCTTTTAGATTATATCTTAACATATAATTAATGTCCAACAGGACATGATTACTCTTTGCAAAGGGAGGATGGTATTGAATATCAAATATATCTTCTTTTTTTGTGAATATTTGATCTAGTACTGATGGAATAATTTATATAATAATCACTAGATATTATTTACATAAGAATTTGAATTTATGCATGTCTTTGTTTTGGCATGTCTTTGTTTTGGCATGTCTTTGTTTTGGCATGTCTTTGTTTTGGCATGCCTCTATTTCTACATGTTGCATTTCTGCATGTCTCCAAATCTGGAAGTGTTCACTTTTGCATGTGCTTGACAAGGATGTTATATGCACCAGCTTTGATTATAACTCACTCTTGTGACAACCCCCACACCAGCTTTTCTCAGCAGACAGTTTCCCACAAATTGTATATTATGCATGACTTATTTTTAGAATTTTAATACATATTGCATCTGTCAATACATTATTAACAATAATATAGCTAATATGGTAGTCTAATGTAGAAATTTGACACTCTTTAACAATGTATGAGTATAAGCGAAAAAAGCGACTCCAATACAACAACAGATGGATGCAAGTATCAAGAAGGCTAAAACGTATACACAAAATGCATCCAAATACAGCTGTGCACACTAGTGAACCCATTAATCTTACTGAGGCAGCATCAAGTTCAGAGATTGAGTTATCAGACAATGACATTAGTTCTTTTGAAGCCGAGTCAAATCAAGAGTATGGATTAGGCTCTGAAATTGATGATCTACACATGAATCTTACTGATATGCATGATGTATTATCTAATTCTCAAAGTGAGGAGGAGAATGATGACCATGATAATCATGTTTACCCACAGAATTTATTAATTCAGTGGGTAAACAAGAATGGTGTTACACACAATGCTGTTGATGAATTATTAAAAATTTTGAGGCAAATGGGAATTGACTATTTACCAAAAACAGCTCGGACACTAATCAGTTCTGAAAGGTACATAGAAACTGAGCAAAAATCTGGAATGAAATATGTTTACTTTGGGTTAAAAGAGGAACTGTTAAAAAACATAAGTAGATATCCAAAAGCAACTGTAAAAGGACTAAGACAATTATTATTGTCATGTAACATTGATGGCCTTCCTATATTTAGAAGCAAAAATGATGCTTTGTGGCCAGTTCTCTGTGCAGTAATGAATATTAAACCTTTGAAAGTCTTTCCAGTAGTCCTCTTGTATGGACGTTCTAAGCCAAGTGATTTAAATTTCTTATATGATTTTATATCTGATATGGATGACCTTTTGTTGCATGGGATTCAGTATGGTAACAGAATTATCAACATAAAATTACAATGTGTAATTTGTGATGCACCTGCTAAGGCTATGGTGAAGACCATAAAACTGTTTTCAGGTTATTATGGCTGTGACAAATGTGAACAGAAAGGTACTTGGATGGGGAAAATGACATATCCAGAAGTAACAAATTTAACCATTAGAACAGACACACGCTTCCGTAATCAATCTAACTCGCAACATCATCATGGTAAATCACCATTCTGTGACTTGAACATAGACTTAATTGCAGCGTTTCCCATTGACTATATGCACCAGGTGTGCCTTGGTGTTATGAAGCGACTTCTTGTCACCTGGATACGGAAAAACACATTTAAATTATGTAGCCGCCAGATTTCTGAAATTAGTGCTAGATTGGTGAGCATAAAAGATTTTGTGCCCAATATTTTTGCACGTAAACCACGAGGTTTGGAAGAAATTGACAGATGGAAGGCAACTGAATACAGACAGTTTCTTCTCTACACAGGCAAGCTTGTATTGAAAGGTATTCTACCCCAAGAGATGTATGATCATTTCCTTACTCTCAGTGTTGGTATAAGTTTTCTGGTTTCACCCACATGTATGTCTTTAAAATACGGCAAATATGCTCATGACCTTTTGCTGAATTTTGTATCAAGGTGTGGTGATCTGTATGGGAAAGATTTTCTAGTCTACAATGTTCACAGTTTGATTCACCTAACAGCAGATGCTGAGGAACATGGTACTCTTGACAGTTGTTCAGCTTTTCCATTTGAAAATTATTTGCATCAGCTGAAAAAGATGGTCAGATCAAGTAAAAATCCAATTGTCCAAATTACAAAAAGAATAAAGGAGGCTGAAAATACCATGATTTATAATGTTAATGTTCAATGTTAATCCACGTAAGGACTTTTTAAAAAAAGTATCTAGCATTAACACATCAACAAGAGGAATGTTAATCAAGAAAACAGAAGGTACTTATATCTTCCTGTCAATACTACATGATTTATGACTAGTAAGTTTCTTGTGATTATTGTCATGTTCACAGAAAATGGTACCATCCGTTTTCTATGTGCGGCGGCTGGACGCCACTAGAGAAGGTAAACAACGGCATACAGGACGCTACCAGCTTGGGAGCTACTCTATCATGTAGTTATTTAAGTATTAAAGTCAGTAACCAGGAATGACTTTACATCAACCTTACAACCAAGACTATCTCAGCTATACACAGACACCACACTGGCGACGAGGATGAACTGGGAACGCAGGTATTTTGTTCAACAAAACACAAGGAAGGAGCATGCTGCTTCGCCCAGAGAAGGAAGAAGCTGTCTGTGAGCACCATACCCGATGCTGTATGCAACCCCATGCTGTGTGCTGACTGTTGCTGTGTGCTGATCGTTGCTGTGTGCTGGCCGTTGCTGTGTGCTGGCCAATGCTGTGTGCTACCCAAGCTGTGCTGAGTGTTGCTGTGAGAGAGGAATCTGCCGACGCTGTGTACGAAACGACGCTTTGATGCAGTGTACAAAACCCGATGTTTTGGTTACGAAACGACGCTCCGTGCTACAAATTCTTCAAGCTGTGAACCAACTGCTGCCTACTGCTGCCAACTGCTGCCTACTGCTGCCAACTGCTGCCTACTGCTGCCTACTGCTGCCAACTGCTGCCAATTGCTGTACCAACTGCTAACAACTGCTGTGTTGCTGTGAGTAGGAACAACACATGTACACAAGGGCTAGGTAAGAAGTCAGTTGCTGCTGTGTTGTGCACTGTTGTGAACTTTTGCATTAAAATGCTTGTGTGCTTTGCAAAATTAAAGTAATTACAGTGAATTCTTAAATAACATATACAGTGCAGTAAGTGTTATATATTCTGAGGAACATTTTAAGTGATAAGTTTAAATTTATTCAGTAAAAATGGCAAATATACCTCAGTTTCCTGCATTTGATCCTGACTGTGACCAGACAAACCTGTCACAGAGGTGGGTCAAATGGCTTAAAAGGTTTGAAAATTTGTTGATAGTTTCTGATATCAAAAGTGCTGAAAGAAAGCGTGCCTTTCTGCTTCACTATGCAGGTGATAGAGTTTGTGATATCTTTGATACACTGAAAGATACTGGTGGTGCTAAAGATTATGACACTGCCAAGGCCAAATTAACTGAGCATTTCAAACCAAGGCAAAATACTGCTATGGAAATTATGCATTTCAGGAGAGCAAAACAACTCTCTAATGAAACTGTTGATCAATACCATACACGTCTGCAGGGTTTAGCAGCCCACTGTGAGTTTGCTGATGTTGACAACGAAATCAAACAGCAAATAATTGAAACATGCACATCTACACGTCTTCGTCGAAGAGCTCTAGAACTTGTTGATGATGAAAGTTCTCTTACCAAGATACTGGATATGGCTCGTCGAATGGAAGATGCTGCACGTGATGCTCGTATCATGGAGTGCAGTGCCAACAACGGTTCTGCCACTGTTACTAACAGTCAAGAAGTATGTAAGGTTCAGGGAGTACACCATGATCATAGAAGATATCATGCCAAACCTAACATTAAATTGAGCCGAGAACCACATCACAACTGGAGTCATGGAACAAGACTCAAGCAGTCACAACGACTCACATCAGAGGTTGTCAATAATAAATGTTACAATTGTGGAGGAGACTACCCACACCAAGATAATGTTTGTCCAGCTCAAGGTAAGAAGTGCTATGAGTGTAGAAAACTAAATCATTTTGGTGCTATGTGTCGTTCCGCACTAAAGAAACCACAATCAATAAATAAAAGCAATGTACGAGGATCAAGTCATAGGAGTCGAGGTGGCAAACACAATATTGCACCTCAAATCAAGAATGTTAATAATATACAAGACAACATTTCATTACAACCAGTCTCAGATGACAGTGAATGTGATTATATTTGTGGAGTACAAGCAATCACAGAATGGAATGATCTTCCAAAAACCCAGAGACTATAGTATACATTGCTGGCATTTGTCTCAAAATTCTTATTGACACTGGATCAAACATTGACACCATTGCTGAGTGCCACTATGAAAAATTTAAAAAACAATTCCCAAAGCTTGAAAACTATAATGGCAAAGCCACTGCCTATGCTTCAAAGGTAGCCTTACCAGTGATTGGAACTTTCACTGCAGAGATTAAGTCAAAGAATGCAATGCTCATTACTACATTCCATGTTGTTAGGAATGCAAAGGAGTCTTTACTCAGTTACAAGACTTCAACCAAATTGGGGCTACTTCAGCTTTCTAATGCTGTAGCAGTGGAATCTGCAAACAATGTTGATGCTATTGTTGCTGAATTTTCTGATCGGTTTAAATCCATAGGTTGTTATACTGATAGCAAGGTACATCTGCATATCAACCCAGATGTAATTCCAGTTGCCCAACCACATCGCCGACAACCATTCCATACTCGCAAGAAAGTCGATGCCGAACTGGATAGGCTGATAGAACTAGATATCATTGAACCGGTAACAGGCCCAACACCATGGGTAAGCCCAATTGTCACTCCACCAAAGCCGAAGAATCCAGATGAGATACGCATTTGTGTAGACATGCGTGTTCCCAACAAGGCAATAATGCGTGAACGCCATCCTACACCCACTGTAGATGATATGATCTACCGCTTGAATGGTGCAACTGTATTCAGCAAGTTAGATTTAAACAAGGGCTATCATCAGCTTGAACTTGATGATGAGAGTCGATTCATCACAACGTTTACGACACATCGAGGTCTGTATAGGTACAAGCGCCTGAGTTTTGGTATTAACAGTGCTGCTGAGGTATTCCAGCACATCATCAGCCAGGTATTGCAAGATATACCTAATGCTGACAACATGTCTGATGACATCATTGTTTATGGCCGTACCCAAGCTGAACACGACAAAGCTCTTCGTGCAACATTGCAACGCTTACGAGAAAAGAATTTGACGCTAAGCCGAGCAAAGTGTGAGTTCAATAAACATAAAATTGAATTCTTTGGACATGTACTTAGTGACAAAGGTCTATCTCCAGATCCTAAGAAAGTTGCAGATATCAAGAATGCTGCACCTCCTTCAACATCCACTGAAGTACATAGTTTTCTGGGAATGGCAAACTACTGTTCTCGCTTCATTCCAGATTTTGCTACCATTACGAAGCCTCTACGTGAGCTCCTGAAGAAAAATGCATCATGGTACTGGAGCGATGTCGAGCAAAATGCATTTGATGCTGTGAAAGATGCACTAGTAGAAAATGCGACTGCTGCATACTTTGATCCATCAATGGACACTGAGTTAACGGTGGATGCTAGTCCTGTTGGTTTAGGTGCTGTGTTAGCCCAACACAAACCTGGTCAACCAGATTCAAGAGTAGTAATTGCCTATGCCAGCCGTTCTCTCACAGATGTTGAGCAACGATACAGTCAGACAGAGAAGGAAGCTCTTGCTCTGTATGGGGCTGTGAACACTTCAATGTGTATCTGCTTGGTGCACCCTTTACCACGATAGTCACTGACCACAAACCGTTGGAGACCATCTTCAATAATCCAAAGTCCAAACCACCAGCTCGCATTGAGAGATGGGCTCTTCGTCTGCAACCATACAACTTTTACGGTGAAATACAAGCGGTGGTGCAGGCAATCCCGGATACATCAGTCGACATCCTGCCAACCAGTTTCACATCACCNCCCAGCAAACACAAATCATCTAGGAAACGTTCGTCTATCTCTTCCCATAGGCGTGGGAATGATTTACATTGAGAATGGTGCAGGAGAGCCTTTGAGAAACTTTTAATCAAAAAATCCAAACACATAGGTTTTATAATAAATTGTTTTTCTACAACTATTTTGTTCCTAATGTATTACAAATAGTTTTTACATGTTTAAATATAAAATTTATGGTGTTTTTTGTAAAATTCATTAATAAATTGTGAATGATATTTATTTTCTGAGTGAAACCTTCACAATCCATTTACTTATATATATGATCAGAAAAAAGTAGTTTTCCAAATTTACAAAAAATCGCTCTTTTTAACACAATTTGACTCGTTATGCATTCCACTAAACACTAATATCATGTTTAAATATATAATTTATGTATTATTCCCTAAAATAATTTATATAAATTATAAAAGTTGCTGGAAATTGGTGTGAAAGAATCTGAAAACGTTTTGTTGTCTTATATTGGCGTGTTCTTATTAACTATGTCTCGAGTGCACAGTTTATCAAACAAGAAGATTAACATTCGTCAACCCTTAAAATCTTATAATTATCTTGCTGTTGCAAAATGGGTGAATCTTTAAGAACAGCTAGTATATATGACAAATGGCGTTTTCCCGAACTCAAACATTGTATGGTTTATTATTCAACACATATTTCTAATGACTCTTAGATGTTTACATTCTCTGAAGTATAATTGTGAAGGCTGTGTCCATCACTCTCACCACAGATTCTTAAACTCCTCTCTGCAGGTTCAACTATAATTAATTTCCATTCTGAATCTCCATGGACATTTGTATCCAAAATGAAACCAATGTGGTTTCCTTCAGGGCCTTCAGCCAGCACATTTGCTCATTAATTTCCAGATTCCAACATGGTAGGGGATTTACAGAAATTTTGCTATTCATATTGTTATTTTATAAATATGAATGCATTTCCATATGATAAGACAAATACATGAGTTTATGATAAATTCGTTTTCTGTGATATAACATTGATATGCTCTTTTTTCTTTAAACCGCATACTAAACTACATCACGATCGAGCGTATATATTGCTTTTTAAGAATTAAGCGCCACCACTGACCGCCAATTAAGTGCTCACATCAACAGAGTTGATGTATAAATGTTCAACGCTCAACAGAGTTAGTATAAATGGGGTTAAATCAGAGTTTGAAAATGTTGTAGGTTGAGTACCTCAAGGCTCTGTCCTGGGACCTCTGTTGTTTATAATACTGTATATATAAATGATTTAGATTCAGGTTTGAGTAACAACATTTGCAAATTTGCCGATGATACAAAAATCGGTAGGGAAATAACACAGAAGAAGACTCACTATCTCTTCAAGTTGATCTAAATAGAGTTTTGAAATGGGCAAAAGGTTGACAGATGCAGTTCAATGCTGATAAATGGAAAGTTTTGAGGTTAGGTAATGATAT
Organism: Procambarus virginalis; assembly: GCA_020271785.1. Classification (NCBI taxonomy): domain Eukaryota; kingdom Metazoa; phylum Arthropoda; class Malacostraca; order Decapoda; family Cambaridae; genus Procambarus; species Procambarus virginalis. The sequence continues at coordinate 12,264 of WNGS01045720.1, forward strand.
ATGATAGAGTTACAAGATACGAGATAGATGGTGTTGTGATTGCAAAGTCGGGTATTTCGAAAGGGAACTTGGAGTTATGATTAGTAAGAATTTAAACCAAGAGATCAATGCATGAATGTTCGTAATAAGGCAAATAGTACACTAGGATTTATTAATCGAAGGGTTAATAACAAGACACCTGGTTTTGTTCTTCAGCTATAGCTTGCTCTTTAAAGCTCTTCATTCCCGTGCTGTCTCTTGGGTGGCTTAATTCTTATCAATCAATCAATTTGTTGCTTTGGTTAGGCCCCATTTTGATTATGCAGTTCAGTTTTAGTCGCCGTACTATAGAATTGATATAAATTCACTTGAACGTATCCAGCATAGTTAATTAACAAAGTTAATTCCCCAATTGCATTCACTGAAAAGGCGAAGAGTTAGGTGTGACATGATAGAGGTTTACAAGTTGATGAATGGACATAACAAATGGGATATTAAAAGTATCAGCACCAGACGAAATAATGGGTATAAATTGCATAAGTTTAGATTTAGGAAAGACCTGGGAAAATACTGGTTCGGTAACAGGGTTGTTGATTTGTGGAACAAATTACCGCCAAACGTGGATTGATTGTTTCAAACGTGGGTTCGACATGTATATGAGTGAGCTTGGGTGGTTATAAGAGTGGAAAAATGTTGTAAGCTGAGTGCCTCAAGCCTCTGGACTGGGACCTCTGTTGTTTATAATAAATATAAATATTTTAGATTAAGGTTTGAGTAGCAGCATTTGCAAATTTGCCGATGATACAAAAATCGAATATCAAAAAATATCAAAATATCAAAAATCGAAAATCCAATATATGATCTGTCTTGATCTTTAATGGACCTATCCTTTTCCTAACCTTTGTTCAATATAACTGAAAAAAACCTTTAGGATTTGCCTTTGCTTAACCTGCTATACGAACTTCAGAGTTAATTTTTTTCAACTTCATAGTGGTGGAGGAATTATTTTTCGAACTTCATAGTAGTGAAGGTGGGCTGCCTCGATTGTTTCAAGCGCGGGTTAGACATGTATATTAGTAGGATTGGGTGGTTGTAGATAGGAGCTGCCTGGTATGGGCCAATAGGCCTTCTGCAGTTACCTTTGTTCTTATGTTTTTGCCCTGTAACCTAAATGGTTACAGAGGCACATATATGGGCTTAGGGACTGAACCCCACAATACATTTAGCTAAACTGGTTACAATCTTGATGATATAGTTACAAAATTCATTATAAGTCGTCACATTCGAGATCGACCATTCGTCGAGTCGTCGATCGTCACATTATCAATGGGTTCGAGATCAACCACAATTACAGTTTCTATGCAGGCGATGAGTCACAATAACCTAGCTAAAGTATGTTGACCAGACCACACGAAGGTGAAGGGATGACGATGGGATGTTGCTTAAGCGTCAGAACGAAAATGTGTATACTCTTTTTACTTTCCTGACCTTAGTTCTCTAGCTACGTATTTCATTTTGGTACCAACGTGTTCGCAATACAATTCTCTAGAAGAACATTAGTAAAAAAGGTCACGAAAGGTATAGGGATACCAGCACCAAATAAATAACTACGGAGATGACTCGCCATGAGCGCCCAACAGCAACAAGATGTTTTTACTCTTGCGATTGTTATCACTTCCACAGTTGTTCTACAGCGTTAATTTTGGTATCAATGGACTCGCAATGAAATTCCCAACACGGTGATATGAATATAAACGTAGAATAATGGTTGCGGCCCACCCGCAAGAGTGTGGGAAATGGCGGAACTGTTACCGAGTATCAGTGATGCTACGACACACGTGTGATACAGAGATTTGAAAGTTTATAATTATTTCACTGTCGTGACATTATTATTCTATGTACGTCATTCATTTTTGTGTCAATGTGTTCGCAATAGAATGTTCTATGAGCCCGTAGGAAAAAAAAACAACAAAGCGTAAGTTAGAATAGCACCAAATATAAAACAACGTGGAACATATCAGTGAGCGGCAAACACACACGAAATGTTTTTACTGTTGTTATGTTTGTCAAGTTTATACTTGTTGCACACAGTTATTTTTGGTTGTACATTGATCGGAATAAAATTCCCTAAACAGACATATGCATATAATACATGATATGGGGGAAGCATTACCAGTACAAACGGTTAAAGTCACCCACCGGCAACCCGTTTGGGACACTCATGATCAGTTGTGTTGTATTTGTACAAAACAAAGGCATTATGCAATGCCATTTACAGGAAATAAACGTTGTCTTTTTGGTCCACTTGTGAGTTTTCCTGGTAAAATGGTAATACTATTTGATCGAAGTGGTCCACACCTTTCATGAACTTATTGTACCATGCAGCCTAGTGGTGAGAAAGACAACCTCATGGCGCGCAGTTTGAAACAAACCCAAAGTAAATCGGATTAAAATTGAATTTTATACAAATATTTTTTGAGGACATCATTTTATGTCCACATTGCGGAAGCGGCTAGGCAAACAGGACTCCAGGTGATGTCCTGGTCCGCATAATTAAAATATAAATTGTGTTGAGAAAAAATAAGATTTGTGTATATATATAAATTTGTGTATATATATATAATTTGTGTATATATATATAATTTGTGTATATATATATAATTTGTGTATATATATATATTTGTGTGTATATATATATATATATTTGTGTATATATATATATTGTGTGTATATATATATATATATTTGTATATATATATATATATATATATATATATATATATATATTATATATATATATATATATATTTGTGTATATATATATATATATATATATATATTTGTGTATATATATATATATATATATATATATATATATATATATAATATATATATATATATATATATATATATATATATATATATATTAGTATATTTTGGTAGCAGTCTTTCCTGTAGACATATGTTATTAATATGACCGAAAAAGTAAGA
>WNGS01045722.1:0-13034 GCA_020271785.1 Procambarus virginalis
TGAGGTCGGCTCGCCCTGTGAGCTATCCATTTTTGTCATGTATCTGTCACTATACACGTTGTAATAGTTTTCTTACCTCTGAGTGTTTGTGTGCAATATGAATCCACTGCCTCTTCATTAGTGAACTGTGTGTGTGTGTGTGTGTGTGGTGTGGGTGTTGTGTGTGTGTGTGTGTGTGTGTGGTGTGTGTGTGTGTGGTGTGTGTGTGTGTGTGTGTGTGGTGTGTGTGTGTGTGTGTGTGTGTGTGTGTGTGTGTGTACTCACCTAGTACTCACCTAGTTGTGCTTGCGGGGGTTGAGCTCTGGCTCTTTGGTCCCGCCTCTCAACCGTCAATCAACAGGTGTACAGTTTCCTGAGCCTAATGGGCTCTATCATATCTACACTTGAAACTGTGTATGGAGTCACATCGCTTCCTAATGCATTCCATTTGTCAACCACTCTGACACTAAAAAAGTTCTTTCTAATATCTCTGTGGCTCATTTGGGCACTCAGTTTCCACCTGTGTCCCCTAGTGCGTGTGCCCCTTGTGTTAAACAGCCTGTCTTTATCAACCCTGTCGATTCCCCTGAGAATCTTGAATGTGGTGATCATGTCCCCCCTAACTCTTCTGTCTTCCAACGAAGTGAGGTTTAATTCCTGCAGTCGCTCCTCGTAGCTCATACCTCTCAGCTCGGGTACTAGTCTGGTGGCAAACCTTTGAACCTTTTCCAGTTTAGTCTTATGCTTGACTAGATAGGGACTCCATGCTGGAGCCGCATACTCCAGGATTGGTCTGACATATGTGGTATATAATGTTCTGAAAGATTCCTTACACAAGTTTCTAAAGGCCGTTCTTATGTTAGCCAACCTGGCATATGCTGCTGATGTTATCCTCTTGATATGAGCTTCAGGGGACAGGTCTGGCGTGATATCAACCCCCAGGTCTTTCTCTCTCTCTGACTCTTGAAGTATTTCATCTCCCAAATGATACCATTTGTTCGACCATTCCTGCAGCTTGTCCAGGTCTTCTTGAAGTCTCAAGCTGTCCTCCTCTGTCTTAATCCTTCTCATAATTTTGGCGTCGTCAGCAAACATTGAGAGGAATGAGTCTATACCCTCTGGGAGATCATTTACGTATATCAGAAACAGGATAGGTCCAAGTACAGAGCCCTGTGGGACTCCACTGGTGACTTCACGCCAGTCTGAGGTCTCACCCCTCACTGTAACTCTCTGCTTCCTATTGCTTAGGTACTCCCTTATCCACTGGAGCGCCCTACCTGTTACTCCTGCCTGTTTCTCCAGCTTATGCATCAACCTTTTATGGGGTACTGTGTCAAAGGCTTTCCGACAGTCCAAAAAAATGCAGTCCGCCCACCCTTCTCTTTCTTGCTTAATTCTTGTCACCTGATCGTAGAATTCTATCAAGCCTGTAAGGCAAGATTTACCCTCCCTGAACCCATGTTGATGGGTTGTCACGAAGTCTCTTCTCTCCAGATGTGTTACTAGGTTTTTTCTCACAATCTTCTCCATCACCTTGCATGGTATACAAGTTAAGGACACTGGCCTGTAGTTCAGTGCCTCTTGTCTGTCACCCTTTTTGTATATTGGTACTACATTAGCAGTCTTCCATATTTCTGGTAGGTCCCCCGTTTCCAGTGACTTACTATACACTATGGAGAGTGGTAAGCAAAGTGCTCCTGCACACTCTTTCAATACCCATGGCGAGATTCCATCCGGCCCAACAGCTTTTCTCACATCCAGCTCCAATAGGTGCTTTTTGACCTCATCTCTTGTAATTTCGAACCTATCCAAGGTCACCTGGTTTGCTGCCACCTCTCCCAGCGCCGTGATATCTCCCTGTTCTATTGTAAAGACCTCCTGGAACCTTTTGTTGAGTTCTTCACACACCTCTTTGTCATTCTCTGTGTACCTGTCCTCGCCCACCCTAAGTTTAATCACCTGTTCCTTCACTGTTGTCTTCCTCCTGATGTGACTGTGTAGTAGCTTTGGTTCAGTCTTGGCTTTATTAGCTATATCATTTTCATACCTTTTCTCAGCTGCTCTTCTCACACTGACATACTCGTTCCTGGTTCTCTGGTATCTCTCTCTACTTTCTGGTGTTCTGTTATTACGGAAGTTCCTCCATGCCCTTTTGTTCAGCTCCTTTGCTTTCATACATTCCCTATTAAACCACGGATTCTTCCTTTGCTTCTCTGTTTTTTCCTGTTGGGCTGGGACAAACCTGCTTACAGCCTCCTGACATTTTTGGGTGACATAGTCCATCATGTCTTGTACGGACTTGGTTCCGAGTTCTGTGTCCCAATGTATATCCCATAGGAATTTATTCATCTCCTCATAGTTTCCCTTTCGGTACGCCAGCCCTTTGGTTCCCAGTTGTGTGTGTGTGTGTGTGTGTGCGTGTGTGTGTGTGTGTGTGTGTGTGTGGGTGTGTGTGTGTGTGTGTGTGGTGTGTGTGTGTGTGTGTGTGTGTGTGTGTGTGTGTGTGTGTGTATTTAAATGAGCCTAATATTTAGGTCTCGCAACTGGTCGGTCTTCAGACAACAGAAAAAGCAAGGAGACATGGCGAAGACGACTCCAAGAGGAGAGGGGAGGAATCCACGAGTACTGGAGTGGGTATCTGAGGTACCAACTCCTCAGATACCAGATACAAATTGGGCTTCCTTCATGCTAGACAGGATGGCCGCTCACGGTCACAACATCGCCATGGTAAAGTTGATCTTTTATTTGTGTTTTGAGGGATGGCAGCATCCTGGAGGGAGTGGGTGCTAGTCAGGCGCATGAGTAGTTCTCATATTATACATTCAACAACATTGGCCTTGAATTTTCTGCTGAGTCTCTCGTTATTGAAGACTTTGCTAAACTTAAGGTACTGAATGACTCAATACTTTCTGCAAGCAATTGCTTGAAATATACTGGAAACGAATGTGAATAAATTTGTTAGACACGAAAGACAATATTCGACTATAGAAGACAATATTCGACAATAAAAGACAATATTCGACTATAGAAGACAATATTCGACAATAGAAGACAATATTCGACTATAGAAGACAATATTCGACTATAGAAGACAATATTCGACAATAGAAGACAATATTCGACTATAGAAGACAATATTCCACTATAGAAGATAATATTAAAACACGAGTAAAACAATATTTCATATGAAACATAAGTATGTTTTTCAAACTTGTAAACAAATAGCTTTTATGATTATTGATTCTACCAATTTTCCAACAAATTACATTTAGCAAGTTGATCCATAGTTCAACTGAAGTGATCTATGTTTATTTTAAATAATCGGAATCATACTTGAAACCTTCGACGTTTCTGCTATTCTACACTACTCGTTGGGATTAAATTTTTCTCTTTATGTATTAACATTCTTCTTTAGGAAGATACCTACACCCACGTACTTACTGGTAAGCAACTGAACATTCTGCTGACTCCAAATGTGCCATGTGTTATAATAGACTTTAGTCTGCAAATGATTTTTGTTTACTTATTTTGTGTTGCAAACTTGTGCTCACAACATGTTCATGTATAATACCACTGAAATGATGATGAACAGATTTTATCAACTAATGCTGTTTGTACTCCTCTAGATATGGCAGAATGCATTCTCAGGAAACTACTCGAATCACGTACGACAGTCATCTTTCTGAGCCCTGAAGTTTTCGCGTTAAACCATGTAGATGATTCTGCGAGGGGTTCCCATCTTGGTGATCCCGAGTGGGGTTCCCATCTTGGTGATCCCGAGTGGTGTTCCCATCCTGGTGATCCCGAGTGGTGTTCCCATCTTGGTGATCCCGAGTGGTGTTCCCATCTTGGTGATCCCGAGTGGTGTTCCCATCTTGGTGATCCCGCGAGGGGTTCCCATCTTGGTGATCCCGCGAGGGGTTCCCATCTTGGTGATCCTGAGTCGGGTTCCCATCTTGGTGATCCCGAGTGGGGTTCCCATCTTGGTGATCCCGAGTTGGGTTCCCATCTTGGTGATCCCGAGTGGTGTTCCCATCTTGGTGATCCCGAGTGGTGTTCCCATCTTGGTGATCCCGAGTGGTGTTCCCATCTTGGTGATCCCGAGTGGTGTTCCCATCCTGGTGATCCCGAGTGGTGTTCCCATCCTGGTGATCCCGAGTGGGGTTCCCATCTTGGTGATCCCGAGTGGGGTTCCCATCTTGGTGATCCCGAGTGGGGTTCCCATCTTGGTGATCCCGAGTGGTGTTCCCATCTTGGTGATCCCGAGTGGGGTTCCCATCTTGGTGATCCCGAGTGGGGTTCCCATCTTGGTGATCCCGAGTGGGGTTCCCATCTTGGTGATCCCGAGTGGGGTTCCCATCTTGGTGATCCCGCGAGGGGTTCCCATCCTGGTGATCCCGCGAGGGGTTCCCATCCTGGTGATCCCGCGAGGGGTTTCCATCCTGGTGATCCCGCGAGAGGTTTCCATCCTGGTGATCCCGCGAGAGGTTTCCATCCTGGTGATCCCGCGAGAGGTTTCCATCCTGGTGATCCCGCGAGAGGTTTCCATCCTGGTGATCCCGCGAGAGGTTCCCATCCTAGTGATCCCGTGAGGGGTTTCCATCCTGGTGATCCCGCCAGAGGTTCCCATCCTAGTGATCCCGTGAGGGGTTCCCATCATGGTAATCCTGTGAGGGGTTTTCATCCTGGTGATCCCACGAGGGGTTCCCATCCTGGTGATCCCGCGAGGGGTTCCCATCCTGGTGATCCCGCGAGGGGTTCCCATCCTGGTGATCCCGCGAGGGGTTCCCATCCTGGTGATCCCGCGAGGGGTTTCCATCCTGGTGATCCCGCGAGAGGTTCCCATCTTGGTGATCCCGCGAGGGGTTCCCATCCTGGTGATCCCGCTAGGGGTTTCCATCCTGGTGATCCCGCGAGAGGTTCCCATCCTAGTGATCCCGTGAGGGGTTCCCATCCTGGTGATCCCGTGAGGGGTTCCCATCCTGGTGATCCCGTGAGGGGTTCCCATCCTGGTGATCCCGTGAGGGGTTCCCATCCTGGTGATCCCGCGAGGGGTTCCCATCATGGTGATCCTGTGAGGGGTTTTCATCCTGGTGATCCCACGAGGGGTTCCCATCCTGGTGATCCCGCGAGGGGTTCCCATCATGGTAATCCTGTGAGGGGGTTTTCATCTTGGTGACCTTTTAGCCAATATTTTCATAGGTAACCTTTGTTGATTTTTACTTTACCCCGACTGCAGTTGCATGCAACATCACTTTGCAAAGGTTGACGGCTTAACAATTTTCAGTTTAAGTGAGATCTATGTAACCTGGTTCAGGATGCATGTAAACGGGAAAGGGTCCTTCCGTTAGATCCTTCCGCTAGATCCTTCCGCTAGGTCCTTCTGTTAGATCCTTCTGTTAGAACCTTCCGTTAGGTCCTTCCATTAGGTCCTTCTGTTAGGTCCTTCCATTACGTCCTTCTGACAGGTCCTTCCATTACGTCCTTCTGACAGGTCCTTCCATTACGTCCTTCTGACAGGTCCTTCCATTACGTCCTTCTGACAGGTCCTTCCATTACGTCCTTCTGACAGGTCCTTCCATTACGTCCTTCTGACAGGTCCTTCCATTACGTCCTTCTGACAGGTCCTTCCATTACGTCCTTCTGACAGGTCCTTCCATTAGATCCTTTCGTTATGTCCTTCCGTAAGATCCTTCTGTTATGTCTTAACCTTTTGGACAGACTTCACCTGATTCTGCTTATCTTTGGTTGTTGGAGTCACTTCAGTGCTAGAGAGGCACGCTGGAGGATCTCCCTAGAGGATCAAAATTATTGATTAGTAGACAATAATATTAGACAATAATATTACTACAATGTTAGACTACATACATTAGTAATTAAAAATAAAACAAATACAGCTTATCTGTATAGTTGTTATGACCTACACAACCAGGTATGAACATGCCAATGCCTCTCTCGTGGGTGAGGCTGGTATCACCACATGTTACTTGTTGTACTAGGTAATTGTTAAGTCTTTTTCCCCTTTAATTGCACCTGCCAAAGGGGAACTCACAGTAATAATCGTAAACTATATGTGACATCTATATTAGGAGAAAATTGCTAATTTATTGGATAGTATTTAAGAAATATTTACCCTCTTTTGGTTGCATGCTAGCGTTCTCACTAGTATCCCTAATCTAAATAACATTACTGGCAAGGAATGAATAAGATAACAGGTTTCAGATTCAGAACACTTCCCTGATTGTAGACAAAGATCGAGTTGATAATGGGTGCTGTTTATAACCCAAACACCAAGTCTATATGGAAAAACTGTGGAGCTTCAAGTGAGCTCCATGCGAGACTTTGTTCATGTTAAAATTTAATTTGGCGTTCTCTCCCTCCCGCATCCGGTTTTCTTCAGATGTATTTTATCAAGAAGTGGAAAGAGGGTTTATATTAATCTATTTTAGTACTGATAATTAAGATGGTTTAAGGGAAATGTTTTTATAATGTTTACAGTCCAAGGACTGCATTTTTAAGAGGAATTGCCAATAATATAGCTGGAAAATTTAATAGCAATATATGGCAATGATATCCCCATTTTCGTCCGAGGAAATATCCACTGGAGCCACATTTTTATGAATGATCAAAGCTACTTCTAGGGTTAATTTGGTAGTTCAAAACAGCAGCAATATTATCTGCTTATTGTATAGAAAGTTAGTATATGGTGTCGGTTTTTCCAGCATAATTCCAGTGGGGACCGAACAGGGATCGAAGTCCAACATTTAGAACTGACGAACACAGATACTCCTCCTCAGAATTATTAAATTAACTCGATGTTAGTAATTAGTAATCACACATTTGTGCATCAGTTCGTACAGGACAGATATCACGTAATAGAGTTGCAGGTGTTGAAAGTCTATTGACGATTTCATTTCCCTGCTAACTCTTATGAGGCTTAATTACATTTTATTTAACCCAGAGGACTGAATGTGATCAATTACTACAGCCAAGTATGATTCTGAGACTGCAGTGGGACCAGTGACATTATTCACAGTGACTTGAAGTTTGTTCAGGTTACTGATCACTAATTCATAAACACTGATAGCTAGTCTGATAGTTGAGTGGTGGGGTCTGATTGCTGAGTGGACCATGCGCGGGACTCATAATCCTGTGTCCTGGTTCAATTCCCGGTGTCGGCAGAGACAAATGGGCAGAGTTTCTTTTACCCTGATGCCCTGTTACCTAGCAGTAAATAGGTACCTGGGAGTTAGACAGCTGTTACAGACTGTTTCCTGGGGGTGTATGTGTGCGTGTGTGTGAAAACAAACAAAATTAGTTAGTTAGTAACGTTGTAGTTAGTAACGTTGATTGATTGACAGTTGAGAGGCGAGCTGGAAGAGCCAGAGCTCAACCCCGCAAGCACAACTAGGTGAATACTGAGGTCAATGGATTAGATCTCAATTAAATAATAAATGTATAAAAATCAGTCCTCGGATTTATATAGTCAGTCATGGGCCATTGTGCTTATTTGCTGGAGTTTATTTGGCTGACAAATTGGGGTTTAATTTGGTTTAATTTAGAGGGCTGAATGTACTCAATCATTAAAGTCAAGTATGGTTCTGAGACTGCAGTGGGTTCAGTGACATTGGTCGCAGTGACTTGTAACTGTTTTGGCTTCTGTTCACTTATTTGCCACTGAGGCCTCATGACCACGTCATCAGCTTTAAATGATGATGTCAAGACCAACCTCTGTTGTTGTTGTCAGCTGTATACTCCTTAGTAGAATACTAACGCAGTTGTATAATCAACTGACAAATTTAGATTTCTATTAATATTGTTTGTCTGCAGGCATAGGTCTCCTCAGTCTTAATACTGGGCCTGTGACTAATTTGCCTCCTGCAGAATTTAACATATTTATATCCTGATTTTTAGTTGGGCCAGTAATGAATTGGTAATAGCAGTCTGCAACTCCAAGGATTCCGATGTCGGTGCGACATAATTTTATCTGCCAATTTTATTCCTATATTTCTCAGGAAACTGGCAGCTGCTCCTAAACCTTGCACATGTAGTTCCATTGGAATTGTGTACACTACAATGGCTTGAACTTGACAGACGTATCTGCCTAATCGAACTGATGACTGTACCACCTGATAGACCTGAGGTCCTGTATCAGCTTGGAACCTCAAAATATTCAGTGTCACCTGGGTTACAGGCTTTAATTGTCGATCATCTGCCACCTTTTTAGTGAAAAATGTTCTCTGGACCCTTGCAACCCTCAAATACAGACCTCAGCCCTTGTATTTTGGATGGTAAGTTGGGCAGAAGGCAAAGTCGCAATATTTTGGGTCTTTGTCGATATGACATTGATTTTCTGTCGCACCTTGAAGTTCTGTACTGTGGCGGGAATGTTATTTTCCACCTTAGGGTATGGAGACTTTATTTGGTGTTTTTGCATAATGCAGCATGGTGCTTACCTTTGTTTCACCAATTACAGGTGCGTAATTGGGTTTCACAGTTGAAGAGTTTCTCTCTTCTTAGGCATCTTGTGCAATGTAGCAACTCTTTGAGTCGCTTAACACGTGCATCACAACCAGGAAAATTGGTGCAGTGGTACATTGATTGTTTCTCTTGGCAGAACATGTTCCACAGGTTACAGTACCCTTTGGAGCCATTGCCTTTTATGACACATTAACTGTAGGCTTGGAGGGTCCCACTGCATATGTGCCCACACTGCCTTGGTTCCACTTTGGTGTGAAATTAGATTGTTTAGATTGATTTGGAGTAACGTTTGTACTCTGTCATTTACTATTATTGGTTTCTGAAGGTTTACTTGTTGGCTTTAATTTGACATGTGTACATAGTTGATGAATTACTGAACATAAACCCTCAGATATTTCATGTAAGGAAAAAAATGTATTGTAGTGAGCACTCATTTGTTTCAATATGTCACTAGGTATTTTGTTCAAAACAATTACTTTCAAGACCCACTCTGCTACGGTTGTATTGGCTGTTAGGCTGAGGGCCTTGATCATGGATTCTACCTCCACCTTAAAGACTTGGAGTGAATCAGGTGAAGCCTCCGATGAGGGGTAAATGCAACAACTCATGAACTAGGTGTGAAGGTCTTATTTCTGAGTCAGCATAATTATCCTTTAGGAGTTGTACTGCGAGGTCATAGCCATCATTAGTTAACCTTAGATGGGATTCTACAGATTTAACTTCACCTGCTAATTGACCTTGTAGATAAGAGAATTTACTACTCTTGGGTAAAGATGGTTTGGGTCCAAAAGGTCTAAGAATTTGTTCCAAAATTCGTCCCAATCATCCTCGTCTTTTCTGAGAACGTCGATAAATTAAACGGATTAACTTTAGCTTCAGCTTGACTCGGATTAGATGAAATTATTGTTGTTTCCTTGTTCTGGGTAATTAGTTTGATGAATGGATCCAACCTGGCCTGTGTATCGTCTTCATATTGGGCCATGGAGTCCATAATATCGTCTAATTCATCAGTGGTTAAATTAGTGTTGGCAAGTTCAGCTAGATACTTTTCTATCTGCTGCTTAACTTGCTCAAATTTACTTATTGCTACTTGAAAGTAGGTATCCAGTTGCACATGATCAACTTTAGACTGTTGAGAGATCATTGCACTTATTAATATGTCATGTTAAGTGTCCCCTTAAGACCTGCCGTGGTCTGTTTTCATTTAAATTCTTTAGTAGCCCGGCTGGCTGCTTGATTGGTATTTACACGGCTTATAATATTGTTACCAATGTAACTCGGATACTCACTCATGAATTCTGAGCAAGCACTGATGATGGTAGCCTAGGGTAAAATTTCAGTTACTAGGCTTATCCTACATCCTCGGAGGTTAACACAAAAATAATATATATACAATCATACACACAAATGATTTGAGTGCTAATCAGTATCCCTGCTGGATATAGTTCAGGTTAGCTCATCATAATCACCCTTGGTTTGTGTAGATACTAATTAACACTTAAAGGTGCAACGATTATAGGTAAACAATTATAAAATAGGTAAATAATTAGGTACATAACACAACTCGTGCAAAGGAGGGTCTGCACCATTAATTAATGGTGCTAGGTTGTTCAATTTAGATCAACTACACTATGGTAATATAATTGGAACTATATGAGCATTATTTAGTTCAAGTAGTGTTGGTGGCTTGACGTGATGCTAGTAGGATGTCGTGACCCCACTAGAGTCACAGCAGTCGTCAGAGATGGTTCTACATCGTTGATCTCCTGGAAGAAAGACGCATATAGCTGCCCTGTGTTAGTGATGAAGTGAAGGCTACTTGTTAGCAAGTGTGAGGAAGCTGTTGGGGACACTGTACACCATTTCTCTGCGATTTGGATATATTAGAGACGGCTGGAAGAGAGTGTTTAGTAGTGCCTTTGTGGAACTCTAATTGTGTGCACCTTCAAGAGGAAGAAAGTAAGCAGGCATTTCTGTGTGGAGCCAGCAGGGGGGCGACTCCATGTACTCAAGTCGCAACTCAAGGAACCCTTGTGAAGCAGTCCTATAGCGATTTTTGTGGGCAGCCATGCTGAGCGCCAGGGAGTGTGCGCTCCGTGTCATAGATTCCTGCGGTTTGTCTGGGAAGAAGTTACTGGAGGAACTTGGAGGCTGGATGAAGAAATGTTAATGGAAGAACTTCTTCTGGAAAAGAAGTTAATGGAAGAATTTCAAGTCTAGAGAGACATGTATGTTGAACTCTAAGGTAGAGCAGAACTCCATAGTGAGGAGTTGAACATCAAGCAGTGTAGGGGAGCTACATGTTTCTTTGTGGAACCAGTGGAGGAGCGCTACTGATGTTGGAGTAGGACTTCGTTGTGCATCAGATTGGGAGAACTTGAGAAACACCTTTCCTGGTTTTTGGAGGACCTAGATATATGAATTGATAATGGGCCTCTAGGAGCAAAACAGAGGATCTTTGTGGACACATTACTGTATAAGGAGGAGTGCTTGAATGCTTATTGGTATGTAAGATGCAGTGTAAAATGAGAGGTGGATTTCTTCTTTTGTTGGGGGATTCTTATAGGTGTTCCAGATATTTCAACCCCAAGAAGAGTGTCATAGATTTTTATGTTGAAGATACATTAATGTTGTACTAGGTATTTCAGCCCAAGGAGTGTGGTGGTAATTGGATGTGAGCCAAGAGTTGTGCAGCCACCTGATATGGACAGTTGGTGAAGCCAGGATATGATATTTGAGTGCTGCCAGTTTGTAGCAGTTTAGAGTGTTGCATAGTATTATTGTATATTATATGGAATTTTATTATGTATGTCATATGTATTAAATTTTTTATATGTTAGCTGACTTTTACTCTTGTCCCGGTGAGGTTTGTCAAAAACAAGAGAGAAAGGGTCACTGCTGTGGACCGAGTGTGGGGAAAAAACTCCAGGCAGCTATTCTCCTTTTTAAATTGACTTCAGTAAAATAAAGCTTTATCTTATTTATATTCTTAGTAAGAAATTACTTGAGTGAACTGTATGTACTTGTTAAAACTGCCTGAAATTATCTCACATAACTGGGGGAGACAATTTGTAGTTTAAATCACTTTGAGATGGCTCCTTCTTAAACCACATATTGTTTACCATGTATATGTAATTATATCATACCACATATGGTGGTCTAATCTACTATTATTATAATAATTACTAACTATGAATACTACTTTCACAGTATAGAACAAAAGGGGCTTAGCTGTTCCTGTTGAAGGGGCCTGTTAAGGCTGTGTAATTGTAGCATCAAAGATGGGTGTGGCCATGTGCCTCTGAGTGCCACGTAATGGCGGTTGTTAGGAGGCCTACAAGGCTTGGCATACAGCTAGGTAAATAATGTGTAAGGCCCAACTGTCTGCACAGCTTCTTGCTACTCCAAAACACAATTACCTGTATGGGATGTAAAGAATTAATAAAAGTTCCCTAAACATATAATTACAGGTATGACATGGAATATGAGGGTGGTAAATGGTATACACGTACGTCTTGTTGGGGTTTCCATGCTAATAACTGGCTACCTATCCATATTAAAATGATGCATCACAATAACACAGAATACTAGGCAGTCGGATACTCAAGTGCTCCAGTTGTAGTGGTGTTGCTGTGGTAGTTCTCATGGGATAGAGTAAGTCTAGTGAGACTAGTATCACAACTCTCAGGAGCACTCGTTGTTGTTGATATATTTTGTGTAAGGGAGTGTCTCAGGGCGACCGACGCCTCTGTCGTGTGGTTCCACTTCTAAATTTAATTTTACAGTAACAAGGGAGTCAAGCTATATTTTGGTGTTAGTAATTATATTCAGTCTTATTGAATACTTTTTTATTCAATTTAGACATTAGACTGCTATATAACCAGTATTAGTTAATGTAAATATACGGCGTCGTCGATAACGTCATGGAGTCACCCATTCTCTATTCTTAAGGAGATACTCTAAGGGGATACTATTTTATTATTATGTGTGTCGGATTTCCGACACCGGGTGACATTAGACGCTAATCTTGGAAAAAGGAATTTAGGAGATCATTCCAAACAAGCAGAGAGTGAGGAGTCACCACGGTTCAAATAGGGTGTGTGTGCACAAGACAACTAGCCCAGTTTTGGATCTACACCCCTGAAATGGGTGATGCTGAACCCTCTCCAAGATCAAGATAAGCACTCCAGTGTCCATTGCTGGTCGACCAACGGTAGTGGGAGTGTGTCTGCCAAGGTGGATGTTGTTCTGTCAGGGAGTGGTTGGGGATGCTGTCTGCCTGTACGCAAGTAACAATCTGGTGCAACAACCAGAGCTCCCTTTTGGGTTTTAAAATCCCCAGTCAGCTCATATATTCATATACGTGAGAACCTAGCCAATGGTAATCCTACATTGTGGTGGGTTGGCAATTAGTAAATATTGTGCAGTGATGACTAGTGCAAGATGCGTTAAATATTTCTATACTCAAGATAGATTATATACTCAATTGGTGTTGTTAGTCTCTTATTAACTTCTAAAATTATTTAGAAGTATTAATTCCTTTATTAGTCACTTCGCGAAATTAACATCACAAA
>WNGS01045723.1:0-10431 GCA_020271785.1 Procambarus virginalis
ATGCTACAGGTAGTATGCTACAGGTAGCATGCTACAGGTAGTATGCTACAGGTAGTATGCTACAGGTAGCATGCTACAGGTAGTATGCTACAGGTAGGATGCTACAGGTAGCATGCTACAGGAAGTATGCTACAGGTACAAGCATGCTACAGGAGCATGCTACAGGTAGCATGCTACAGGAAGTATGCTACAGGAAGTATGCTACAGGAGCATGCTACAGGAATATGCTACAGGTAGTATGCTACAGGTATAGTATGCTACAGGAAGTATGCTACAGGTAGTTGCTACAGGAGTATGCTACAGTAGGAGGTTTACAGGAAGTATGCTACAGGAAGTATGCTACAGGAAGTATGCTACAGGTAGCATGCTACAGGTAGTATGCTACAGGTAGTATGCTACAGGAAGTATGCTACAGGTAGTATGCTACAGGAAGTATGCTACAGGAAGCATGCTACAGGTAGTATGCTACAGGTAGTATGCTACAGGAAGTATGCTACAGGTAGTATGCTACAGGTAGTATGCTACAGGAAGTATGCTACAGGTAGTATGCTACAGGTAGTATGCTACAGGAAGTATGCTACAGGTAGCATGCTACAGGTAGCATGCTACAGGTAGTATGCTACAGGTAGTATGCTACAGGTAGCATGCTACAGGTAGTATGCTACAGGTAGTATGCTACAGGTAGTTATGCTACAGGAACAGTGCTACAGGTAGTATGCTACAGGTAGTATGCTACAGGAAGCATGCTACAGGAAGTATGCTACAGGAAGTATGCTACAGGGAAGTATGCTACAGGTAGTATGCTACAGGAAGTATGCTACAGGAAATGCTACAGGAAGCAGTATGCTACAGGAAGTATGCTACAGGAAGCATGCTACAGGAAGTATGCTACAGGAAGCATGCTACAGGAAGTATGCTACAGGAGCATGCTACAGGAAGTATGCTACAGGTAGCATGCTACAGGAAGTATGCTACAGGAAGCATGCTACAGAAGCATGCTACAGGAAGCATGCTACAGGAAGTATGCTACAGGAAGTATGCTACAGGTAGCATGCTACAGGAAGCATGCTACAGGAAGTATGCTACAGGAAGCATGCTACAGGAAGTATGCTACAGGAAGCATGCTACAGGTAGATGCTACAGGAAGCATGCTACAGGAAGCATGCTACAGGTAGCATGCTACAGGAAGTATGCTACAGGTAGCATGCTACAGGAGTAGCATGCTACAGGTAGCATGCTACAGGTAGCATGCTACAGGAAGCATGCTACAGGAAGCATGCTACAGGAAGCATGCTACAGGAAGTATGCTACAGGTAGCATGCTACAGGAAGCATGCTACAGGTAGCATGCTACAGGAAGTATGCTACAGGAAGCATGCTACAGGAAGCATGCTACAGGAAGCATGCTACAGGAAGCATGCTACAGGAGCATGCTACAGGAAGTATGCTACAGGTAGCATGCTACAGGTAGCATGCTACAGGAAGTATGTTACAGGAAGTATGCTACAGGTAGCATGCTACAGGAAGTATGCTACAGGTAGCACGCTACAGGAAGTATGCTACAGGAAGTATGCTACAGGAAGCATGCTACAGGAAATATGCTACAGGAAGTATGCTACAGGAAGTATGCTACAGGAAGCATGCTACAGGAAATATGCTACAGGAAGTATGCTACAGGTAGCATGCTACAGGAAGTATGCTACAGGAAGTATGCTACAGGAAGTATGCTACAGGAAGTATGCTACAGGTAGCATGCTACAGGAAGTATGCTACAGGAAGTATGCTACAGGTAGCATGCTACAGGAAGTATGCTACAGGAAGTATGCTACAGGAAGCATGCTACAGGAAGTATGCTACAGGAAGTATGCTACAGGAAGTATGCTACAGGAAGTATGCTACAGGTAGCACGCTACAGGAAGTATGCTACAGGTAGCATGCTACAGGAAGCATGCTACAGGAAGTATGCTACAGGAAGCATGCTACAGGAAGTATGCTACAGGTAGCATGCTACAGGAAGCATGCTACAGGTAGTATGCTACAGGAAGTATGCTACAGGAAGTATGCTACAGGAAGTATGCTACAGGAAGTATGCTACAGGAAGCATGCTACAGGAAGCATGCTACAGGAAGTATGCTACAGGAAGTATGCTACAGGAAGTATGCTACAGGAAGCATGCTACAGGAAGTATGCTACAGGAAGTATGCTACAGGAAGTATGCTACAGGAAGCATGCTACAGGAAGTATGCTACAGGAAGCATGCCACAGGAAGTATGCTACAGGAAGCATGCTACAGGAAGTATGCTACAGGAAGCATGCCACAGGAAGCATGCTACAGGTAGTATGCTACAGGAAGCATGCTACAGGAAGCATGCTACAGGAAGCATGCCACAGGAAGTATGCTACAGGAAGTATGCTACAGGAAGCATGCTACAGGAAGTATGCTACAGGAAGTATGCTACAGGAAGTATGCTACAGGAAGTATGCTACAGGAAGCATGCTACAGGAAGTATGCTACAGGAAGCATGCCACAGGAAGTATGCTACAGGAAGCATGCTACAGGAAGTATGCTACAGGAAGCATGCCACAGGAAGCATGCTACAGGTAGTATGCTACAGGAAGCATGCTACAGGAAGCATGCTACAGGAAGCATGCCACAGGAAGTATGCTACAGGTAGCACGCTACAGGAAGTATGCTACAGGTAGCATGCTACAGGAAGCATGCCACAGGAAGTATGCTACAGGAAGCATGCTACAGGAAGTATGCTACAGGAAGCATGCTACAGGAAGCATGCTACAGGAAGCATGCTACAGGAAGCATGCTACAGGAAGTATGCTACAGGAAGCATGCCACAGGAAGTATGCTACAGGAAGCATGCCACAGGAAGCATGCTACAGGTAGCATGCTACAGGAAGCATGCTACAGGAAGCATGCTACAGGTAGCATGCTACAGGAAGTATGCTACAGGAAGCATGCTACAGGTAGCATGCTACAGGAAGCATGCTACAGGAAGCATGCTACAGGAAGTATGCTACAGGAAGCATGCCACAGGAAGTATGCTACAGGAAGCATGCCACAGGAAGCATGCTACAGGAAGCATGCCACAGGAAGCATGCTACAGGTAGCATGCTACAGGAAGCATGCTACAGGTAGCATGCCACAGGAAGTATGCTACAGGAAGCATGCCACAGGAAGTATGCTACAGGAAGCATGCCACAGGAAGCATGCTACAGGAAGCATGCTACAGGTAGCATGCTACAGGAAGTATGCTACAGGAAGCATGCTACAGGTAGCATGCTACAGGAAGCATGCTACAGGAAGCATGCTACAGGAGTATGCTACAGGAAGCATGCACAGGAAGTATGCTACAGGAAGCATGCCACAGGAAGCATGCTACAGGAAGCATGCCACAGGAAGCATGCTACAGGTAGCATGCCACAGGAAGCATGCTACAGGTAGCATGCTACAGGAAGCATGCTACAGGTAGCATGCTACAGGTAGCATGCTACAGGAAGCATGCTACAGGTAGCATGCTACAGGAAGTATGCTACAGGTAGCACGCTACAGGAAGTATGCTACAGGAAGCATGCTACAGGAAGCATGCTACAGGAAGCATGCCACAGGAAGTATGCTACAGGAAGCATGCTACAGGAAGTATGCTACAGGTAGCATGCTACAGGAAGCATGCTACAGGTAGCATGCTACAGGAAGCATGCTACAGGTAGCATGCTACAGGAAGCATGCTACAGGTAGCATGCTACAGGAAGCATGCTACAGGAAGCATGCTACAGGAAGCATGCCACAGGAAGTATGCTACAGGAAGCATGCTACAGGAAGTATGCTACAGGTAGCATGCTACAGGAAGCATGCTACAGGAAGCATGCTACAGGAAGCATGCTACAGGAAGCATGCTACAGGAAGCATGTTACAGGAAGTATGCTACAGGAAGCATGCTACAGGAAGTATGCTACAGGTAGCATGCTACAGGAAGCATGCTACAGGAAGCATGCCACAGGAAGTATGCTACAGGAAGCATGCTACAGGAAGTATGCTACAGGTAGCATGCTACAGGAAGCATGCTACAGGAAGCATGCCACAGGAAGTATGCTACAGGAAGCATGCTACAGGTAGTATGCTACAGGTAGCATGCTACAAGAAGTATGCTACAGGTAGCATGCTACAGGAAGTATGCTACAGGAAGCATGCTACAGGAAGTATGCTACAGGAAGTATGCTACAGGTAGCATTCTACAGGTAGCATGCTACAGGAAGCATGCTACAGGAAGCATGCTACAGGTAGCATGCTACAGGAAGCATGCTACAGGAAGCATGCTACAGGAAGCATGCTACAGGTAGTATGCTACAGGAAGCATGCTACAGGAAGTATGCTACAGGAAGCATGCTACAGGAAGCATGCTACAGGAAGCATGCTACAGGAAGTATGCTACAGGAAGCATGCTACAGGAAGCATGCTACAGGTAGCATGCTACAGGAAGCATGCTACAGGAAGCATGCTACAGGAAGCATGCTACAGGTAGTATGCTACAGGAAGCATGCTACAGGAAGTATGCTACAGGAAGCATGCTACAGGAAGTATGCTACAGGAAGCATGCTACAGGAAGCATGCTACAGGAAGCATGCTACAGGAAGCATGCTACAGGAAGTATGCTACAGGAAGCATGCTACAGGAAGTATGCTACAGGAAGCATGCTACAGGAAGTATGCTACAGGTAGCATGCTACAGGAAGTATGCTACAGGTAGCATGCTACAGGAAGCATGCTACAGGTAGTATGCTACAGGAAGTATGCTACAGGAAGCATGCTACAGGAAGTATGCTACAGGAAGCATGCTACAGGAAGTATGCTACAGGTAGCATGCTACAGGAAGCATGCTACAGGAAGTATGCTACAGGAAGCATGCTACAGGAAGCATGCTACAGGAAGTATGCTACAGGAAGCATGCTACAGGAAGTATGCTACAGGAAGCATGCTACAGGAAGTATGCTACAGGAAACATGCTACAGGAAGTATGCTACAGGTAGCATGCTACAAGAAGTATGCTACAGGAAGCATGCTACAGGAAGCATGCTACAGGAAGTATGCTACAGGAAGCATGCTACAGGAAGTATGCTACAGGAAGTATGCTACAGGTAGCATTCTACAGGTAGCATGCTACAGGAAGCATGCTACAGGAAGCATGCTACAGGTAGCATGCTACAGGAAGCATGCTACAGGAAGCATGCTACAGGAAGCATGCTACAGGTAGTATGCTACAGGAAGCATGCTACAGGAAGTATGCTACAGGAAGCATGCTACAGGAAGTATGCTACAGGTAGTATGCTACAGGTAGCATGCTACAGGAAGTATGCTACAGGAAGCATGCTACAGGAAGTATGCTACAGGAAGTATGCTACAGGTAGCATTCTACAGGTAGCATGCTACAGGAAGCATGCTACAGGAAGCATGCTACAGGTAGCATGCTACAGGAAGCATGCTACAGGAAGCATGCTACAGGAAGCATGCTACAGGTAGTATGCTACAGGAAGCATGCTACAGGAAGTATGCTACAGGAAGCATGCTACAGGAAGCATGCTACAGGTAGCATGCTACAGGAAGCATGCTACAGGAAGTATGCTACAGGTAGCATGCTACAGGAAGTATGCTACAGGAAGCATGCTACAGGTAGCATTCTACAGGTAGCATGCTACAGGAAGTATGCTACAGGAAGCATGCTACAGGAAGTATGCTACAGGTAGTATGCTACAGGAAGCATGCTACAGGAAGTATGCTACAGGAAGCATGCTACAGGAAGCATGCTACAGGTAGCATGCTACAGGAAGCATGCTACAGGAAGCATGCTACAGGAAGCATGCTACAGGTAGTATGCTACAGGAAGCATGCTACAGGAAGTATGCTACAGGAAGCATGCTACAGGAAGCATGCTACAGGAAGCATGCTACAGGAAGTATGCTACAGGTAGCATGCTACAGGAAGTATGCTACAGGAAGCATGCTACAGGAAGCATGCTACAGGAAGCATGCTACAGGAAGCATGCTACAGGAAGTATGCTACAGGAAGTATGCTACAGGTAGCATGCTACAGGAAGCATGCTACAGGTATTATGCTACAGGAAGCATGCTACAGGAAGCATGCTACAGGAAGCATGCTACAGGAAGCATGCTACAGGAAGCATGCTACAGGAAGCATGCTACAGGTAGCATGCTACAGGTAGCATGCTACAGGTAGCATGCTACAGGTAGCATGCTACAGGAAGCATGCTACAGGAAGCATGCTACAGGTAGCATGCTACAGGAAGCATGCTACAGGAAGTATGCTACAGGTAGCATGCTACAGGTAGCATGCTACAGGAAGCATGCTACAGGTAGCATGCTGCAGGTAGCATGCTACAGGTAGCATGCTACAGGAAGCATGCTACAGGAAGCACGCTACAGGTAGCATGCTACAGGTAGCATGCTACAGGAAGCATGCTACAGGTAGCATGCTACAGGTAGCATGCTACAGGAAGCATGCTACAGGTAGCATGCTACAGGTAGCATGCTACAGGTAGCATGCTACAGGAAGCATGCTACAGGAAGTATGCTACAGGTAGCATGCTACAGGTAGCATGCTACAGGAAGCATGCTACAGGAAGTATGCTACAGGTAGCATGCTACAGGTAGCATGCTACAGGAAGCATGCTACAGGTAGCATGCTACAGGTAGCATGCTACAGGAAGCATGCTACAGGTAGCATGCTACAGGTAGCATGCTACAGGAAGCATGCTACAGGTAGCATGCTACAGGTAGCATGCTACAGGTAGCATGCTACAGGAAGCATGCTACAGGAAGCATGCTACAGGTAGCATGCTACAGGAAGCATGCTACAGGTAGCATGCTACAGGTAGCATGCTACAGGTAGCATGCTACAGGTAGCATGCTACAGGTAGCATGCTACAGGTAGCATGCTACAGGTAGCATGCTACAGGTAGCATGCTACAGGAAGCATGCTACAGGAAGCATGCTACAGGAAGCATGCTACAGGAAGCATGCTACAGAAAGCATGCTACAGGTAGCATGCTACAGGAAGCATGCTACAGGAAGCATGCTACAGGTAGCATGCTACAGGTAGCATGCTACAGGAAGCATGCTACAGGAAGCATGCTACAGGAAGCATGCTACAGGAAGCATGCTACAGGAAGTATGCTACAGGTAGCATGCTACAGGAAGCATGCTACAGGAAGTATGCTACAGGAAGCATGCTACAGGAAGCATGCTACAGGAAGCATGCTACAGGAAGCATGCTACAGGTAGCATGCTACAGGTAGCATGCTACAGGAGGCATGCTACAGGTAGCATGCTACAGAAGCATGCTACAGGTAGCATGCTACAGGTAGCATGCTACAGGAGGCATGCTACAGGTAGCATGCTACAGGAAGCATGCTACAGGTAGCATGCTACAGGTAGCATGCTACAGGAGGCATGCTACAGGTAGCATGCTACAGGAAGCATGCTACAGGTAGCATGCTACAGGAAGCATGCTACAGGAAGCATGCTACAGGTAGCATGCTACAGGAAGCATGCTACAGGAAGCATGCTACAGGAAGCATGCTACAGGTAGCATGCTACAGGAAGCATGCTACAGGAAGCATGCTACAGGAAGCATGCTACAGGAAGCATGCTACAGGAAGTATGCTACAGAAGCATGCTACAGGTAGCATGCTACAGGAAGCATGCTACAGGAAGCATGCTACAGGAAGCATGCTACAGGTAGTATGCTACACACAGATTGTTGTCAAGAGATATTAGTAGCCTCCTCTCGATATCCTCCGCTCTGTAGTTTCTCACAAATAATTCTGTTATCTCCTGTAATTGAAATGAATATATTCGTGGCTTAGCTGGCTCCGTGGCGGCGTGTAGAGGCTCTAGAAGGTGAGGCCGTGGCCGCCTCGCCGCCCCCGGGTCCGCCATATTGTCTTCTTCACGCTCCAGGGCAGGGATGCCAGATTGGGCTACTTGTAGCCCAATTGGGTTATCAATTAGGATAATTGTATTCAATTAAAATGCCAGCTGTATGTCGCTGCTTACTACTTTTTTCGGCGACAGTTAAAATAAGCTGGGCTGTTTATTCTGAAAAGCGAATCAATCGGAAATATTAAATATTTGGCTAATTTTATTGTAAAGTTTGTGACATTTAGTTCTTCAGCTCGCGACTTTTGGCAAGTCAAATCTGGCGCCCCTGCGCCAAGGTTGCCAGCTCCAAGTTGCTGAAAGTAGCGAGCTGACGGTCTAAAAGTAGCGAATTTGCAATAAGAGTAGCCCAATTTTTTTGGTTAGTGACATAGGTGTCAGAGTAATATATTGTAATACATAGACTACATTACACGATTTTAATTGTTTTGTTAATATTATCTCTGCATATATATATATATATATATATATATATATATATATATATATATTATATATATATATATATATATATATAACTTTTTAGACACTCCACCCACCAGGGACTCGAACACTGGCCAACGACGTGGCAGTTGCACGCAGTATCCACTACACTATACTTCAAAGCCATAAAAGAGAGGTAGGAATTCTGGGGTATTTAACCAACCAGAACTTCAATCCTCTCCCAGGTAATGAGACAGTGTGAGACCTCTGGTGCTTTGCATCGAGCCCTGTTATGTGGGAGAACTCAGTGCCAAATGCTTAATGCACAGACTAGCCTATTACCTATATATATATATATATAATTATATATAATATATATATATATATATATATATATATTATATATATATATACATTAGTACTCAGTGAGAAACCACAAGGTCTCCTCTGAATACGTTTTATTTTCTTCTCCGAGGCTATGGGTCCCCACATTGGCACCAGAGGTGGTCCCCTCACAAACTTTATATATATATATATATATATATATATATATATATAATAGAATAAACTTCCAATATTTGCGGTATGAAGCATAATGGGTGTACAGTCCTGCCCAGTCTTCACAGTTGAAGATTATCAAGAAGATCTTCGTCTGCATCTACAACCTCGTTCTTGTATGTTGCACACTCATATTTAAGCATTGGCGTGAGTGGTTCAAAAGTAACAAATGACGTTTTCTTCAAGATATGTTTTGATTCTCAAGATTGATGTCAAAAGCTCCAGTCCATTCGATTTCTTAGTTGGTTTTCACAGATGTTACTATAGAAAAATACCCGTTCAACAAAGACATCACTGATTGCTAAGCTGTAAATTTTCAAAATAAATTTAGCGAGGTCAAGCAGTATGGGATCGCCAGCAGCGTTCTTCAATGGTTAACAGTAGACGCCATTAATTTCTCATTAATCTCTAAATATTCCCCGTTAACATTACTCTCTTTGTAGGTCATATGAAAGAGTTTAGTTTTCATTATAAAATATTTATATACATTCTACTGGTAAGGTATAATTGACACTTGACTTTTGGGACTACTTTTATGGGCGGAAGGATATGAGTGAGCTACGGTCTGCCAGCACCCAGCTGATGGCCGTCTCTGAAGACAAATATATTCCTTGCTTTTTTATATTATTCTCTCCTTCTCTCTCTGTTTAGCCATATTGCTACAGAAACTGTCTCTACACAAAAATATTTCAACCAGAATATGAGGCTCGTAACAGCAATAAGAAATACGCAAGTGGGAATACCTCCACAGAATTTGAAACAAAAATTATGCTTCAGGAAATATTACAGGAATTATGAGAGATACTAATAATATTTATAAAATTAATTTTTGTTTAAGATATGAACACTGTAATCTTTGACATAGATTGTAATATCAATTTTCAAAAGCCTCTTCTAAATATTGTGATCGCGAGTCTTTTTGGTATATACAAAATAAAGTGTCCGGGGGTCTTGGGGGACGCCATTCTGGTCCTTGAGGCACCCGAGCATAAGACACAATATTGTTGCTCGCGTCGCCGGGTTTCAATTGGTATGTCCGTCTCCAAGCATAATGTGGACGTTCTTAGTACGACGAAGATATGTTTTATAGGAGGTCAGATTTGCTCCCGAGAAAGGTTATGATGTTTGTGTTTACTGTTGTGTTAGTCTCTCTCTCTCTCTCTCTCTCTCTCTCTCTCTCTCTCTCTCTCTCTCTCTCTCTCTCTCTCTCTCTCTCTCTCGATCACGGAAAACGTTAATATTACTAATAATATGACCTGACTGGTGGAATACGTCAAAATATGACGTGTTAAGTGAGTGTTGAAGGTGCCCTCTGACGGTGACTCGCCACAACGACCACTCTTACTTAATTACCTTGTTATTCAGGACGGTTGGTGATGTAGAGGTATTACCGGTCATTAAGGGGGTCATGACCCCCGAGGGCCACAGTTACTGCCCCTGGTGACCCCGACCTCTTACTTAGTGGTAATTACTTCTGCAGTAGGACG
>WNGS01045732.1:36753-58617 GCA_020271785.1 Procambarus virginalis
TATGATGGGTTATATTTATGTGTGAAGGATCCATACAAAGGAGATTGAGACCCTTTACTCTGTGCAGCAATTAGGTCATTTATAATTGGGAGTATGAGATTCTGCTGTCGATCTTCCAGAGAAGTTTCGATTGCTTGAAGAGCAGACTTTGAATCACAGAATATTATTCCTCCTCCAATGTTCTTAATATACTGGTAGCTAGGTGTAATGCTGCTAGCTTCTGCTTGTGTGGGGGTCAGCCAGTTGTTTAACCTGACACTGACAGTCTTTGTGCAAATATTATTCTATAAAACCTACATGCTGCTGCAGTCCGTCCAGTAGAGGATTGGACTGAGCCGTCGTCGGTGTAGACAGTGCTCGTGATATCTTAAATTCTCGATGGAGGAGGCAATTGTTTCAAGTGACAGCTTTGAGAAGAGCAAGATTCTCATTATCTTTCTTGGTGACAGTGTGTATGATACTGAATGGTGGGGTACAGATAAAGAGGAATATCAGAGACAGGTAGATTGCACTTAAAAGGAATGTTAAGTTTAATGAAATTGTAGGCATTGTTGCTCAGCCATTTATCATAAAAGGAGTGAGTTGGTATGTCGACACCATCAATAGGGTGTTAACAGCACTAAATAATTTGTCTCTGAGCAATGCAGGAGTGTAGGAACTCTCATGACTTTAAGGCAAAAGGTAGTGTGACTTGCATGATTCTTCTAGTATGGATGGAAGCTTCAGGTTTCCCGCATGTTGATGATTCTTGTGCATCTTGGAGCACCAAGAATTATCCTCATGGCCTCATTCTGTACTACTTCAAGTTTGTCCAACACAGAGGAGGGGAAATTAATTTGCAAGCATTAGAATCAACGAGAGATCTAACAAACATCATATAGAATAGTCTAGCATATTTATATTGATACCAATATTCTTACCATAAGTGTTCTCAATGGTTTTAGTCTTTCTTTTAACCTACGGTGTAGATCATTTACAATGTCACTGTTAATACCAACTCCAAGGTATTTGTGCTGCCGACACGTTTCAATGTTCTGGTGTTGACCTGGTCAGCTATGATGAACTGCTGAAAACTGTTGAAAACCTCCGGAAAACAAAGTACATTTTCAGATTTTATTGCAGTCGCAATAGGAACTCATTCTTCATAACGGCAAGCAATGTTCGACTCCGACCTGCCTATGACAGTCCCCTGCCAGTCATGTCATATCCTAATATGACATCATGTCATGTCATATCATATCCTGATATGTCATGTCATATCCTGATATGACATGAAGGGAAGGCAACTATCAGGAGAAGCGCCAAGCCATTACGACTATGTAGCACTGGGAAGGGGATCAGGATAAGTATTTGGGATGGGACGGGGGAAAGGAATGGTGCCCAACCACTTGGACGGTCGGGGATTGAACGCCGACCTGCATGAGGCGAGACTGTCGCTCTACCCAAGTACATGGCCCAAGTGGTTGACAAACAGGCATTCTATTTTATTGATATAAATACACATATACAGAGTAGTAATATATCTAAGGGGAGTTTTCGCCAGAATAAAATTCCACTAACAAATTCTTGCATGATAGACAAATATCTAAGTGAAACCTCCCTATGAGAGTCTCCACTTATCGTAATGGATCTATGGGATGTTCTTTTGAACTGAAATTTGTAGAAAATTCCTTCTTCTGAAAAGGACTTTACAAAGTTCCTTCTCCGAAATGTTTTAAGATAAAGGTCAACGTCTTTTTCTTGGTGAAGCTGAGGATGTTGAAGGCGGAGGTCCACCAACCATCACAAGATGAGACGCCTCCATTAAGCCAAGTGAGTCCTTAGTGAACCATGCTGTTCACCTTTTTGGTACACGTCCCTCAAGGAGGGCATCATCAACCTGTCCTGTGAATCGTATTCCGTGCGCTAGAAGCTGGGACTCTGGCAGTTACAGTGGACAAGTGTAGCATGGTCTTGAAGTCTCAGGTCCCCGGTCAACAAGGGGTACTTGGACGGTGTCTTCTCTCCGGCCAGATCGATGTTGTGGAGAAATTCATCGCTGATTACAACCCGTCGAGAGGGTAGCAAAGGTACTCACCTGTTCGCCCTGAATGGTCCAGCTATTAGCTCTTGGTCCTCGCCTTTCTATCCGTCGGTTATCTAATGTACTGCAAATCTAATGTACCCGAAACGCTTTGCGTAATAGTGACTTTAGGCATTGTATGTACTAGCTCTATCTATAAATCCATCAATCTTTGTAAAATCTCTTGTATGTATGTACCTTACCTAAATAAACATTTATTTATTTATTTATTTATTTATTTATTTATTTATTTATTTATTTATTTACTAATTCCCGACCATTTTTTCTTTATCTGCAATATATTTCTCTATCTCACACCTACACTAGTCCTCCAGGATGCAGCCCAAAACAGGTGTCTAACTCCGCGGTACTTGTTTATTGCTAGGTGGAGAGAGGCATCAGATGAAAGAAACTCTGCCAAATTGTTTCGGTCTCGGCCGGAAATTAAATCCGGATTACGAATATTGTGTGTATGAGGGTATGTGTGTGTGTGTGTGTGTTTTAGGTTTTTAAGTGATATATAGACAGCTTATATTATGACAGTAGAATATCTATTTCAACTTTTTACCTGGTAGATGCAGATGCCAGGATGTAGGTTGGACCTACGACCAGGACGTAGACCCAGATACCGGGCCACAGGACCTACGACCTACGACCAGGACGTAGACCCAGATACCGGGCCACAGGACCTACGACCTACGACCAGTAGGTAGACGCAGGTTAGGGATGACAATCATCGCATGAAGTCGTTTCATTGTCTGGCTACAAAATATACCCGTATAGACCATGTGTAGTTTAGACCCGCTCGACGGCCCTATAGGGAGGCCGCCAGCCATTTTCCTGCCAGCCTGAGGGCTGAGACGAGGGAACAGGTGGCATGGGGCTTATTTACTCGGGTATATATTTACCAGCGGCACATATTACAGGGCAAGTGATTCCTGGGACACGAAGAATGCAACGTTTAATTATTGAGGAAGATTTAGTCCGTGTGTGTGTGTGTGTGTGTGTGTGTGTGTGTGTGTGTGTGTGTGTGTGTGTGTGTGTGTGTGTGTGCGCGCGCGCGCAAGGAGGAAGTCGTCTATGATTTGGTAGCCTATTGTGGATGACATTAGGGGCGTACAGGAAAAAAAGACAGAAAGCGAGAGAAAAGGGGTTATCTTGAGATGATTTCGGGGCTTTAGTGTCCCCGCGGCCCGGTCCTCGACCAGGCCTCCACCCCCAGAAAGCAGCCCGTGACAGCTAACACCCAGGTACCTATTTTACTGCTAGGTAACAGGGGCATAGGGTGAAAGAAACTCTGCCCATTGTTTCTCCCCGGCGCTCGGGATCGAACCGGGACCACAAGTCCAGCGTGCTGTCCGCTCGGCCGACCAGCTCCCTCTGGTCCACAGGGGGGGAAGAAGAGTAGAGTACTCACCTAGTTGTGCTTGCGGGGGTTAAGCTTTGGCTCTTTGGTACTGTGTGTGCGTGTGTAATTCATCACATCTTTCTGTGTTCCTTCCGTGGCTTCTGTCCTTCGTAATATAAATATTCCTTAAAAAAAAACGCTTCAAATTTGACTGTAGATGTAAATTATTCCCCGCAGAACTCTGGTGTCTTAATTATGCGGTTATCCTTGTGAATTACATCTTAATAATCTCTCCCGTGGAGCAATTATTGCCCTGATCCCCCAACTGATAATCTGCTCTATACAGCCGCCTGGAGCAAGCTTTATTGGCAATAATTACTCGGTTGGGCTTCATCTCTTGGCCTCCGACATGGTGGAGGACGTATACCTTCTCTTCCTCCAGGTCTTCTGGAAATCTATAATTATTTATTATTACTACTAAAGTAATATTTTATAGTTATTATTCAATGCAATTATTTTTTATTCTTGTTAGTGTAAATTATTATTATCATTATTATTATTAATCATTATTTGTGTATGTATCGTGTTGCCTTTAATAACACTAACAGGTGTTACTCCGCCTCCAATACCAGATGATTCATCACTAACAAGTGCCAAACAACGTTACGTTGTTAATTTATCAACACATTTGGTGTTAATTGCTAAGCGCCGCCATGGAGTGTTACTCCTATAATGGTGAACCGAGTCTGTTAACGGCTCACAGCCGTTTCTTCAACGTGTTCAGTGTTTCGTACTGTCGGAAACGCTATGCGTGTTAGTGGCTTCGTAAGACTGTATAAATACTAATATCATGTAATCTTACAAACCCATTGTACCTTCTTGTAAATAAATAAATAAATAATATAGCCTAAAAAAATATATATATATATATATATATATATATATATATATATATATATATATATATATATATATATATATATATATATATATATATATATATATATTAGTATATTTTGGTAGCAGTCTTTCCTGTAGACATATGTTATTAAATATGACCGAAAAAGTAAGATTAATAATTCTAACACGAATTTTCTCAATTTTCCTTATGTTTGTTTTTACTGATGACGGTAAATGAAAAATCAATTCTCCAAAATTCATTCTTTATTTCTTAGTCTGACGCGACACTTGAGCGCGTTTCGTAAAACTTATTACATTTTCAAAGACTTTAGTTACACACACACAGAACAACTATAACTGAACAGAGTTTAAACAGCTTTTCTTTTTTATACCTGCATTTGGGTGAGGTGACATGTTAACATGTCACCTCACCTCAAATATATATATATATATATATATATATATATATATATATATATATATATATATATATATATATATATATATATATATATATATATATATATATATTAGTATATTTTGGTAGCAGTCTTTCCTGTAGACATATGTTATTAAATATGACCGAAAAAGTAAGATTAATAATTCTAACACGAATTTTCTCAATTTCCTTATGTTTGTTTTTACTGATGACGGTAAATGAAAAATCAATTCTCCAAAATTCATTCTTTATTTCTTAGTCTGACGCGACACTTGAGCGCGTTTCGTAAAACTTATTACATTTTCAAAGACTTTAGTTACACACACACAGAACAACTATAACTGAACAGAGTTTAAACAGCTTTTCTTTTTTATACCTGCATTTGGGTGAGGTGACATGTTAACATGTCACCTCACCCAAATGAGGTGAGGTGTCACCTCATGTTGCATATATATATATATATATATATATATATATATATATATATATATATATATATATATATATATATATATGCAACAATGATCACAAAAACACTTATCCAAGTATGCAGAATAACCACATGTGAAAAATAGAAAATGCTTAACGCGTTTTCGGCTAATTCGCCTTGATCAGAGCAAAGTAGAATGAAGATGCTATAGATCTTCATTCTACTTTGCTCTGATCAAGGCGAATTAGCCGAAAACGCGTTAAGCATTTTCTATTTTTCACATGTGGTTATTCTGCATATATATATATATATATATATATATATATATATATATATATATATATATATATATATATATATATATATATATATAACAGTCTATATATAACAGTCCATTAGTGCAGCATCAATATAACGAGACAGACTGGGAAGTTTTGTGATAGGCTTCTGAATGTCACTTTTGGGAAAAGTTTGTTTATTTTAGTGATAGCAGCCGAGGGGTTAGTGAGAGTGCCTCCACCTGAACACCCGCTTCTCCACAGTGTATTCAACCTCCTACTGGTGGACGTTGTATATGCTGCTATGGCGATATGTTCACCTCCAGGATGAGTGACGCTGCCCGATAAACTCTTCGACTTAATAATGGCCAAGACGGACTGGAAGATCGGCACTTTTCCGTATTTTCAAATGTGTGGGTTGAGTGTCTGAATTCATTCTCCAATTAGGACAATAGTTTTACACCTTTATGCCTCGTCCTACATCGCGTCTGTGTGCCCAAACGCTCCAGCCGCAGGCATCTGTATGATGATCTCCAGGTCTTCTTAAGACAGCTCCACCATCCTGGAAATGCAGTTCAGCAAGAGGATTCTGCGCCGTGGTAGTGGTGTTCGGAGGATGCGGGGATACCATGCCGTTGTGGGGACGCGGCTGTTGTGGGGTTATTCAACCCCCTACAGTGTGTCCATGAGGGGTCAACCATGCATCTGCCACATGCAGCATCACAACACATCTGTTCCTCGCTGTCAGGGCACTCATTTCCCCCTTTAATGTTTCCTCACCATCAACTCTAACCCCTCATTCACCGCTCACCCTCACTGCCATACACTCCTGTCGCCACACGCTCACGTTGCCACACACTTCCATCGCCACACACTCGCGTTG
The DNA here is from genome assembly GCA_020271785.1 of Procambarus virginalis. Classification (NCBI taxonomy): domain Eukaryota; kingdom Metazoa; phylum Arthropoda; class Malacostraca; order Decapoda; family Cambaridae; genus Procambarus; species Procambarus virginalis. The sequence goes on from WNGS01045732.1 coordinate 43,094, forward strand.
CCACACACACTCCTGTCGCCACACGCTCACGTTGCCACACACTTCCGTCGCCACACACTCGCGTTGCCACACACACACTCCTGTCGCCACACGCTCGCGTTGCCACACACTTCCGTCGCCACACACTCGCGTTGCCACACACACACTTCCGTCGCCACACATTTGCGTTGCCACACACTTCCGTCGCCACACACTCGCGTTGCCACACACTTCCGTCGCCACACACTCGCGTTGCCACACACTTCCGTCGCCACACACTCGCGTTGCCACACACTTCCGTCGCCACACACTCGCGTTGCCACACACACACTTCCGTCGCCACACATTTGCGTTGCCACACACTTCCGTCGCCACACACTCGCGTTGCCACACACTTCCGTCGCCACACACTCGCGTTGCCACACACTTCCGTCGCCACACACTGGCATAGCCAAACACCCCCTCTGCCGCTCCAGCAAACACGACGAGCTATTAATCAACTTTACTCTGGTGGTCTGCCTGGCGCCAGCCCGGGTCTCCTGACGGGCCGCCGGCACCTACTGTAGAGGCGTGGCCCTCTAGGGGCCTCTAGGCCTCATCTAGGGGGCATGGAGGTGGTGTAGGGGGGCATGAAGGTGGATGTTTTCGTCAACCTTAACAATGGCTTTATGAATTTTGTATGTCGTGATCATATCACATCTTAATAACCCCTTTTCCTTCCAGATGCCGAGGTCCAGCTTCCTCAGCCTTTCTTAGTAGCACAGGAAACATAATCCTCGGAATCTTTTCAAGATTTGTTTTTTTTCTGTTTTCTTGAGAGGATTCCACCCAGAGACTTGTGTTACAGTTGTGAGTAGGCAGTGTAGGAGGTGCTTTGGATGGGTCAATGGGCCTTCTAGTTTTCGTTGTTCTTAAGTTCATATTCCAGTTCCTGGTTGGTTGATACCTGGTTGATGGGGTTCTGGGAGTTCTTCTACTCCCCAAGCCCGGCCCGAGGCCAGGCTTGACTTGTGAGAGTTTGGTCCACCAGGCTGTTGCTTGGAGCGGCCCGCAGGCACACATACCCACCACAGCCCGGTTGGTCCGGCACTCCTTGGAGGAATAAATCTAGTTTCCTCTTGAAGATGTCCCCGGTTGTTCCAGCAATATTTCTTATGCTTGCTGGGAGGACGTCCTGTACACTGCAAGAGTTGTCACCATTTTTGCATACGCTGTTGATGTTATCCTGATAATGAGAACCTTGGGTAGCAGGATTGGTGTTATACTTCTATCATTTTGTTTCTCTGATCTCAACCTTGTTGCAAATCTCTTCACCTTTCATTTACTAAGATTCAAGTCGAGCATCCATTTCACACCCCGTTTCTAGTTTGTTCAAGTTCACTTTGATAATTCAGCTACCTATCTGCATTGTCTTATTAGGTTTGTCTTATCGCCAAATTTTGACAGGCTAGGTCTAAATTTAGGTAAGACCTGGGTAAATACTAGTTTGAAAACAGAATTGTGGAACAAATTACCGGGTATCATGGGGATCACTTGATTGTTTGAAGCCTAAGTTAGGCAAACATATGAATGACTTTTGATTGGATATAAAATGAAGCTGCCTCGTATGAGCTAACAGGCCTTCTAGAGTATCCTTAATTCTATTTATTCATCTTAATTCCTCAGTTACTGGCATATTTCGGAACAGTAAGAGTCCTAGAACATATCCCAGTGGTGCTATGTTTGTTAGCTTCATCTAATCACAGAACTGGTGCTTACTAAGCCTTTTCTTTGCCATTAGGGAAGCGCGCACGCGCAAGACCGCCTGATGTGTGACCAGGATTTCAAAATACCCTCCAGTTACCCGTCAGACGCGGAGGTGAGTACACCTTACTGGTTCTCTTCACATTTCTACATTAATTCTCTAGTGGTACATCCCAGCCCGTTCATTATTTATTTATTTGTAATGTTTATTTATTTTAAAATAATATTTTGTTGGCTTTGGATTATTTTACGTTGTTTCTAGTCTAAATAATTATTTAGTTATAAATTTTATTTAATCTGAAAATAAGAAAATAATTGTTGAAACATTTCCATAATAACTTTATTTTACCCTGAATGCCATTATTCTTTTCTCCGAGGGTATGGGACCTCATAATATCACAGATGTGCTGTGTATGTGTTCATGTGTGAGACGATCACAAGTTACAAGTTGATCAACCCAGCGGGTTATCTTCCTGTTGTTGTTGTTGTTAAAGATTCGCTACTGGAACAAGAAGTTCCAAGTAGCACGGGCTATGGTGAGCCCGTAAAAAATATCTTCCTACTGGTAGGCAGCCCGTCCTCATCAACGCCAAGTGCTCGCTAATCCGCCCACCAAACCCATTGTTTAGGAATGAAAACCACTTCACACGCGACTCGACTGATGACGTTTGTATTTTCTCAACCTGTCCTCAGGCGAGGCTGGTTAATGCGGCAGCCATCCCGTAAGACGCATCAACTTTAATGTATTATAAATTAAAATATATTTGTTCTCGTATATAAGTTAATATTATTATATATTAAAGTTTTATGTATAGTTAAAGGTAGGTTAGTTGTTTAGGTTCTGTTGGCGTTTATTTGTGTTTATAGCAACCCGTCCTCGACTCAAGTCCATTACATCCAGCCGTCGCCCCCACAGACGCATTCATAAATTTTAACATGCTGTTCATTCAAAACAAGAATTTTCTCAAATATAAATTAATATTATAATATATTAGCATATTGTGCATATATAGGCATAGGTTAGGTTAGGTTAGGTGTTTAGGTTCGGTTGGCGATTATTTGCATTTGTAGTACGTGGATCTTTGTTTGGAGGACGGGCTGGTTTATAGTGCATGGGTGAAGCCTTTGCAGAGTTGTGATTCGAACAAAGGTCGTCAGTGAAGCACTATTCGAGAAATGTTGGAACGTCATCAGGTGTGAGTCATGTGTAAAGTTGTTTCATTCATAAACAGGAGGTTTGGTTGGTCTGGATTAACGAACATTTGGAGTAATGATCTGGAGTAGTGGTTCGTTCTCCAGCTCGTCCTCCAAACGAAGACCCAAAAGTGATTCCATGCACCCACCAACCCCCCCTGTTTATGAATGAAAAGCGGTTTACACACGACTCCAACCCATCCTCGACTCAAGTCCATTACATTCAGCGGTCAACCCCACAGACGCATTCATAAATTTTAACATGCTGTTCATTCAAAACGGGAATTTTCTCAAGTATAAATTAATATTATAATATATTAGCATATTGTGTATAAATAGGCATAGGATAGGTTAGGTCAGGTGTTTAGGTTCTGCTGGCGATTATTTGTATTTGTAGTACGTGGGTGAAGCATTTACAGCGTTGTGATTCGAACAAAATTCGTCAGTGAAGCACTTGTTCCGGATATGTTCGAACGTCAGCAGTTGAGTCGTGTGTAAACCGCTTTTCATTCATAAACAGGGGGTTTGGCGGGTGCATGGAATCACTTTTGGATCTTTGTTTGGAGGACGGGCTGCACGACTCACAACTGATTTCGTTCAAACACTTCCGGAACAAGTGCTTCACTGACGACTTTTGTTCGAACCACAACGCTGTAAATGCTTCACCCACGTACTACAAATACAAATAATCGCCAACAGAACCTAAACACCTAACCTAACATAACCAGTACCTAAATAAGCACAATAAGCTAATATAATAATAATAATAATAATAATAATAATAATAATTTAAATTTGAGAAAAATTTTGTTTTGAATGATCAGAATGTTAAAATTGATGATTGCGTCTTTGGGGTTGACCGCTGGATGGAATGGACTTGGTCTGACAACAGGTTGCATAAACCAACCCGTCCTCGACCCAAGTCAATTACTTCCAGCGGTCGACGACACAGACGCATTCATAATTTTTTACACGCTGTTCATTCAAAACAGGAATTTTCTCAAATATAAATAAATATTATAATATATTAGCATATTGTGCATACATAAGCATAGGTTAGGTTAGATGTTTAGGTTGTGTTGGCGATTATTTGTATTTGTTACAGTACGTGGGTAAATTTACAGCATTGTAGTTCGAACAAAATTCATCAGTGAAGCACTTGTTCCGGAAGTGTTCGAACGAAATCAGTTGAGTCGTGTGTAAACCTTTTTTCATTCATAAACAGGGGGGGTTGGCGGGTGCATGGAATGGACTTTGGGTCTTTGTTTGAAGGACGGGCTGGTTTATGCATGAAAAGCGGTTTACACACGACTCAGAATTGATAACGTCCGAACACTTGCGGAACAAGTGCTTCTCACATCCTGGAGTGAGGACTCATGTCCTTTGTTCGAACCACAATTCTACAAATGCCTCACCCACGTACTTCAAATACAAATAATCGACAACAAAACCTGAACACCTAACCTAACCTATGCCTACCTATACATATAATTTTAATGTATAATAATATTAATTTATATACGAGAACAAACTAATTTTTAACACAAAGTATTTTAAAATTGATGAATGAATCTGGGGAGGATGGCCGCTGCTTTAAACAGCCTAGTGTGAGGAAGGGTTTCGATAAAGACTTCATCTACGTACTGCAAATACCAATAATAGTCAACAGAACCTAAACTTATTTAAGTTAGAAATAATTGGCATCAATAAACTGTATTTTGGACAATATTTTTTTTAATTTACATTACGTAATTTTTAAAACTGGATCTGTGAAAATTACCCCGTTCTTACAGCGCTGAGTTACCCACAAGGGAATTTTACTTTTCTGCAGCCAAGATCATCCTCTCAAACCTGATTTTACATAATTCCATCAAAAGGTGTTGGAATCATTATATAGGTTTACTGGCTGCATTGGAAATGTAATTAGTTCTAATTAAATAATTTTTGTCATATCAGAGGGAGGGAGAGAGAGGTGCTGGGTTTGAAACCGTACGCACAGTCAACCACAATATACTTGTTCACCACACTCACAGTTCACCACAATCGACTTGTTCACCACACTCACAGTTCACCACAATCGACTTGTTCACCACACTCACAGTCCACCACAATCGAACTTGTTCACCACACTCACAGTCCACCACAATCGACTTGTTCACCACACTCACAGTCCACCACAATCGAACTTGTTCACCACACTCACAGTCCACCACAATCGAACTTGTTCACCACACTCACAGTCCACCACAATCGAACTTGTTCACCACACTCACAGTCCACCACAATCGAACTTGTTCACCACACTCACAGTCCACCACAATCGAACTTGTTCACCACACTCACAGTCCACCACAATCGACTTGATAATGGTCCAGGACGGACCGAATCGCCGTTGCCACTTCATCTTATAGTGTGCGGTTTGGTCATCATGAAACCGTACTTTTATGTGGGGAGGAAGACTGTCCTTCCTGGTTGCAATCGTATAGTTGAATGCACACAACCTCAAGTTGAATGCACACAACCTCAAGTTGAATGCACACAACCTCAAGTTGAATGCATCCCACTTGCTGGGAGACACACTCCTCACTGTAGTGTTGTCGGGATAACCACAGCTGCTTTGATACAGTGGGTGGCCCTAACAGGCAGTCACCTCAGACAAAGTAGGTAGTGCGTGTATCGGAAACCCATTCCTTCAGGTGAAATATTTAAGTCCACTTGTGACGAGCGACGGTACCTTTTGGCTTCATATCGAAGTGTCTCTGGTAGTTTGAATATTTGATCACGACGCCTCCTTTGACTCACAGAAATCGAGTCCGATACGACCGCTCGATAGTCATCTCGATTTCGAAATGCGTTATGGAATCCAAGACGATTTTTTATCATGTGCTTTGAGGCATATTAGTACCTGAGTGTTTTGAACCTTGACTTTCATCCAGTACTCCTCTTTTTCTACAATATTTAGTGTATCAACAATGCGTGAGCTCATCCCTGGAAAAGGTCTTTCCACAACAACTTGAGCAACAAGACTATAAACATGAATTAATTGAATGGTGGTTTTACGAGCTCCATGCATCAAAGAAAAACGGTGCGGATAAATTGGGTAACTTGCAACTGCTGCCGGCTACTCTACTCCGTTCAAAGTTGGATGTCAGTCGCTCGCCGGCCACGATGCGATAAACATCTCGGGGCGGTGCGGAGCGCGGGAGGCCGGGGTCCTGTGAGCGCAGTATGGAGTATCCAGGATGACACGTTTTGTAAGCAATTAACATGAAAACTTCAAAGAAACAACAATGCCAATGCGATGCTTATAGTTGAAAACACATGTTACTGCAAGGTAGTTCCACGCGGTATCATGAAATTAGATTAATTAAAATGTGATTGGCAACTCAGATGATAACTAGCATTATCTTCGAAATCCTTATCAGGGACAGATAACCGTGGAGGTGTATGTACAAGTTCAGTATGTGCCAAGTGCTTGGAAGGAGCTCACCAAGCCTCCCATGTTAACGGGACACGTTTAGGCAGTGTTGAAGTGTGTGTTTTTAGTGTTTTTTGGACGATGTTTGAAGTTGTTTGTGAAGAGAGGAAGCAGGCAGGACCTGCCACCAGGCCCGCCACTCTCATCTTCCTGGCAGGACTCTTCTCTCCTCGCTCAAGGTAAGTTCCTGGATGCTGGCTCAAGGGGGGAGGGGTGGCATGTTTAATGTTTATAAGTAACAATATGCGAGTATATGGATGTTCTCAGCATCGACTTGTTCAATATTAATACAAATTGTTTTGGAATATCGTATTGCCCCGTAAGTTACGAAATAATCCGTAACTTGTACCTGGATTGGACCTGAATGGGGTTCTGGGAGTTCATCTACTCCCAGAGACCGGCCGGGGCCAGGCTTGACTTGTTCCTGTAATGGTTGTTACTTCCATGTGAGCAGGTTGGCAGGAACCTTGTACTGCTGTGGTAATTAAGTGTTCAGTACCTCAAGATGGAATTTGTGCAGAATATGTGATTTTTGCACTTAGGCTGTCTATATGTCCTTTTGGTAAAATTATATTTAATGTACAAGAATAGCGCAAATAATAATTTAACCTAGGCCTAATATCACACACAGTAAATAAATGTAAGTATGGGCATACTTATAAAGAGTGCCGGGAAGACGGGACACCACGAGCATAGCTCTCATCCTGTAAACTAATTAGTTAATTGCACACACACACACAGTTGAGAGGCGGGACCAAAGAGCCGAAGCTCAAACTACTCAAGTACAATTAGATGATTACACCCACTGTCTTGACAGGATGAGTTTAAACTACTGTTAACAGTAGAGTAACTACACAATACTTGTACGCATCGCTCTGCGTAATTCATTTGGCGTATTTTCGTGTCTGCAAACGTGTCGTGTCATTTTTTTTCGTGTTTGTTTTAGGTAGTTAAACTTAGACATTTCCAATGTACATCTAGTAACTTGGAGACTTACGTGATGCCAAGTATAGATGCCGGTCGGCTGAGCGGACAGCACGCTGAACTTGTGATCCTGTGGTCCTGGGTTCGATCCCAGGCGCCGGCGAGAAACAATGGGCAGAGTTTCTTTCACCCTATGCCCCTGTTACCTAGCAGTAAAATAGGTACCTGGGTGTTAGTCAGCTGTCACGGGCAGCTTCCTGGGGGTGGAGGCCTGGTCGAGGACCGGGCCGCGGGGACACTAAAGCCCCGAAATCATCTCAAGATAAGATCTCAAGATAGATACACCAGGTGCGGTGTACACCAGCTTCTCGGTGTACACACAGAATGTATTACATTGTTCGGGACTGAAGTGTAATTGGTGGTTGGTCAGCAAGCACTGTGATTAGGTTACGTGGAACGCGGGCTAAGCTCTATGATGTGTAATTGAGTTCATCATCGTTTTGCTGAAATTCAACTATCTATTTAACTTACAGGTTCCTACAATTGGTAAGCATTTCTCTAACTTTCACAAGTAATGAACCCCCGTAGGTTCTTAGTTTTCGAGTAATGCCCAGTGTATGTGAGAATTGTTTTTCTGTCTGGTAATAGTGTTTTCTTCACACATTTAATTCACAAGTTTCTTCAAATGCTAACACTAATTTTCACAGGTAGGGAATCTTATGTTATCATAGGCTTGTAAACCCCCCTTAGGTTCTTAGATTTTGCAGGATTGTCTTGTTTATGTGTGGCCATCCTCACAGAAAGGGAGGTCAACCTTATACCTAGGTGGCTAGGTATAGTCTATTCTAGCCTATTATTCTTAGGAATAGTGACATGCGGATAATTATGGTATTATATAACCAAATATTGTTATATTATGCCTGCTCTAGGGTCCTAGGAACGTGGAACGAACCCCAGGGGTAATACGATGCTTGAATTTAAAATCTGTGCAAATTCTTTGTAGGTTATTAAATAAAACTGAGCCGTTTGTATGTAATTAGGAATTACGGTTATAGTTACTTAAGTATATTTATATAAGCTTATGATGGAACAGAATCATTATCATCATATCGGCGAATATTTTTTATATTTGCATAATTTTTGCAGTAATAAATGTTCAGTTGTATCTGTATTATTAGTATAACATAATTGTTTTATTTATATAATTGATGAGTACTGTTTCTGCTTAGCCGAAGAGTGTATCAACTACAGGAGTACGTTTAGACCTAGGTAAGCCATAAGCCATAGAGCTTTGCGATAATCCAAGTTAGCCTCGCGAGCCAATAAAGACCAGGTATAGGCCTACTCTACCCTCTCTTGCTGCCATCCCTCATCATAACGACTACTATTCTTCCGACAATAACTTCCATAGCACCACCATTTTCACACACCACTTTCTTAACTTCCTCCTACATCCATAGCCTAACATCTCTCGACTCTGTTTCCGCCATTCTTCATCCTCCCCCATACACTGTCCCATTTTCCTGCCATATCTTCACTCGGAACCTCTTCCCTCATCTGACATCTTTGACTCATCTCCAACCATTCTCAATTCCACATCATCAATTTTCGACCAAATACTACCGCTATATCTTCACATATTTCCTCCATTCTATCCCATATTACATCTCTTAACTTTCTTCTCTTTCCACGCTAGTTCCTTACACCCTCTTCCCTCCACAGTGTTGCTACCTCCCACAGCCCGCATCCCTACAACCACCTCTACACCAAAGTGCAGAGGACTAAGTTATAATGACATGTTAACGGAACCCAGTTTCACAACCATTGGTAAGAGATGGAGCAGAGGGGGGTCATAATTACTACATACAAGAAACTGGGGGCAATAAACAAGCTGGGCATGGCAGCTTCTTTAAAAAGAGAGAATAACGGATAAGAAAACACAAGATGGTAATGTAAGGAAATATTCGCATTCTGTATGGGAGGTCAACCAATGAGAGAGGTACTGGACCCCCACCTCCATTCCTTCTCCTGCCACCCCATCCCAGATGTCTATTCCACTCGGTATACTCTGAATGCAACAATACTTTGTGTGTTTTTCAGACATGGATAAATTTATGTTTTTGTTGTTGTATGTAGAGGGAGGAAGCCTATACTATGTATTCACAAACTACTGCGGATTTAAATTCTTGAACGGCATATTGTATTTCAGCTGACGAATGTTGTATGCATTTTTGTTATTATTATTTTCTACCACAGTCGTGGCCACACATTTACTATGCTAGCCAGTGTATATACAGTTTCTTCTGTCTTCCATGGACAGGGTGAGAGATCTGTTAAACACATAGTTCAGGGGTTTATGGAACAATCAACCACTGAAGGTGATTGTAGTGCTTTTAAAATACTAATCTAGTTATATGCAGTGTGTGAGGGTCTGATTGTGTAACATTATTAGTCTTCAATATTACTGTTTACGGAGTGTGATGTCTTCATAACTAGTGTGTATTATAACTTGATATTACTGCTTGTTAGAGCTAAACAAATATGTTGTCTTCTATGTACTAGGCCAATTCAAGAAATTTTGAGGAGAATAATCTCGAACTCTTCAATACGTCGACGTTTAGTAGCGTCAGCGCAGATAAATTTGGGTTTTCATTCCAGTTCTTAAATATAGATATACCAATATACTAGATTCAAGCAGTCCACTAGAATACCATTAACAGTGTCCATTATCGCTGCTGTAAGGATTATAAATAATTAAGTGCCACTTAAACAGCTGCTGGATGCTGTCCTCTCTAATAATACATAGTATTTTAACGTAAAAATCATCAAAATATGATGAATTATAAATTATAGCGGCTCGCTAAATTGACTAGCTGTCACGTTTTCTATTCGTGAGGCCTCGATTAGGTCAAGTTCGGTCAATTTAGTAGAGCATTTTTGTGATGTGACAACTGGAGAGGATAGGATGCTTAATCAGCGCGTTAATAGGTTCTGGTATGCAACCCGTCCTCACACTAGGATGGTTAAAGCAGTGGCCGTGGTAGGCGTAGGTTAGGTTAGGTGTTTAGATCCTGTTGGCGATTATTTGAATTTGAAGTACATGAGTGCAACCCGTCCTCGACTCAAGTCCATTACATCCAACGGTCGACCCCACAGACGCATTCATAAATTTTAACATGCTGTTCATTCAAAATGGGAAATTTCTCAAATATAAATTAATATAATATAATAGCATATTGTGCATATATAGGCTTAGGTTTGGTTAGGTGTTTAGGTTCTGTTGACGATTATTTGTATTTGTAGTACGTGGGTGAAGCATTTACAGCGTTGTGGTTTGAACAAAATTCGTCAGTGAAGCACTTGTTCCGGAAGTGTTCGAACGAAATCAGTTGTGAGTCGTGTGTAAACCGTTTTTCATTCGTAAACCTATGCCTATACATGTACAATATGCTATTATATTATAATATTAATTTGAGAAAATTCCCGTTTTGAATGAACAGCATCTTAAAATTGATGAATGCGTCTGTGGGGTCGACCACTGGATGTAATGGACTTGAGTCGAGGACGAGTTGTTTGTAGAATTGTGGGACGTTCGGACGTTATAGAATTATAGAAGTGTTCGGACCTTATCAGTTGTGAGTCGTGTAAATCGTTTTCATTCATAAACAGAGCGTTTGGCAGCTGGATTAACGAGCATTTAGCTTAATGAGGACACGATATACTGGTGTCCATATTCATTTTCTGAAGCAAATGCGCCATCAAGTAATTATATCAAATTCCTTACATTGTTCTAAAAAAAAACACGAATTCCTGCTTCGAATTATTTTTAGACTAGATTATGAATAAATAAGGAATTCAAATTTACAAAATTAGAAAAGGTCAGTGGACTTCCACCCACGTTCAGTTCTTAACCTTGGAAACAATGGGCTCCTCTGCTCTTCAAATACGTTCCCCGAATTATTGTTAATTATCCTAATATTCAAGCGGTAAAAATGAGGCTGTTTCTCTGTAATTAACTTAATGTCAAAGATTTCTTCACCAAACTACCTACAAATAGCTTCAGTTAAAATTCTCTCATTACCAGCACTTTGGAGATAATTAAACCAGGAGTCAAGGTTTCAGGCGTATCGACTGACAGAATTATCAAGGCCGCAGTCTCACTTTATTTTTAGTCTAATGTCTAATTTTAATTCCCGAGAGAATTGTGAATTAAACAAAATTTCCGTGCATAAACACACACATACACTTGTGTGTGTACATAGGCTACCCTAATCTGTTTAAATTAATATATTATTCATTTAAAAATCCTAATGCACGCACAAATATTTTCTTCCATTTTTATATGGAATTGCATGACGTTCTGTGAAGATCGTCACAAAATATTGCTTGTCGGAGTAAAGATTTTGTTGATGTTTATTGCTAGAGTTGAGGCCAAGCACCGTGTAATTGCATGCAACAGAGATAAGCGTAGGCCTATGTTCTTTCATGATACATGCTAAAATTAATATATACTGTACTCAGGAATTAATATAGGAGCTATGTAGCTATGTAGTGAATGTAGTGCCTACATAGGGTTAATGAATGAACATAGGGACTATGTAAAGGTTTGTGAATGAATATATGGCTTATATAGGGTTAATTAATTAAAATAGTGTCTATGTAGGTTAGTGAATGATATAGGCCTATGTAGGGATAGTGAATGAATATAGGGCCTATGTAGGGATAGTGAATGAATATAGGGCCTATGTAGGGATAGTGAATGAATATAGGGCCTATGTAGGGTTAGTGAATGAATATAGGGCTTATGTATTATGTAGGGTTAGTCAATGAATATTGTAATTAATTATAGTAATGCAATCAAAGTATGGATTACAAAAATCTTAACAGGGAATTGGAACGATTAATCTTGTAATCACCATAAATATATTGCGTAAAGCGCGATGATCAAAACAATTGTAATGATAATTCATTTATATTCTCACTGTCATTACCAGAATCTATAAATGGCACTGCATGGCTGGAATTTGAATTTTATTGGCCATATGTTTCCCCAGGGGATCATTTGGTGTTATCCCAACCATAGTTTGGTATTTCCACGGCTCTTCAGTATGACTGCAATAGCCATTTAAGCGAATAATTGTCATATTTTTGGTGCTGGGCTTAAAGCCAATCAACTTTTGAAGGGTTATTAAGGCCACCACACAACCTGTCGTACAAAGAACGTCGCTTTTCGCTCGTATATGTTACCTAAGGTCAAAAATTGTCGTACTAAAGATGAAAGCGGTTGGGGAAAGTGACGTACTGACTACATGAGGCTACAAGATGGCCTAGACAAACTGAATTAATGGTCCAACAAATGACTACTAAAGTTCAACCCAAGTAAATGTAAGGTAATGAAACTAGACAGTGGAAACAGGAGAAACACCTAAACAGAAACCCGTTTTCTGTTTAGGGGTCTTGTGGTAGGTTAGGAGAGAACACTTTACATTGAGCGTTTTCTTGACGTTGAGAAACCTTAGGAAAACGGGCTGTACCACAAGTGCTTATTGACCAGCAAGAATAGTTTAGTCCTGAATATTGTCCAGGACTAAGTAAGCTCTCAGTGTGTATACACCGAGAATCAGGGTATATATATATACCTCTTGGTGTATATATTCCTTGGTTATACTTTTTCTTATATCTGGCTAGGTGTAAGTAGTAAAGACTGATCAGTGTTAGGTATTCAGAATTATCTTATTTTTCCGTGCAGGATCAAGTGTAACATTTGGGGTTTATATTATATAATTATGTATACTATATATAGTTTATATAATTATGTAAAATCTTGTAAATTGATTAAAATATGATCTTTATATTGTATATTAATGCAAAATATCCATGTTAATCTGTCTACTGCATAGTCATCTTTCTCATGCTCATTTAAAGTTTTAAATCTGATTTTTAAATCTGATGTTGTTGTAGAGCAAGTAGGCTTAGCTTGTTGTAGAACAATGTTGTTGTAGAGCAGGTAGGCTTAGCTTGTTGTAGAACAATGTAGATGTAGAGTTGGTAGGCTCAGGTTATTGTACAGCAGGTTGACCTAGGTTGTAGGGGATGTAGGCCTAGGTTGATGTAGAACAGAAGCCTAGTGCTGGAAAGCATATGAAATGTTTAGTAGGCTCCAAACTTATAGATGCTTAGGCCTAAACTACTGGTTACTATACGATAAGTTTATAATTCTTTAATATTAAACGGTTTATCTTCTGCCATTGCTTAATATTAACAAATTCTGAACACCATAGGCTTGGGGAGTAGAACTCGCAGAATCCCATCCAAGTACAATCTAGGTACATTTGTTCCAACATTTCATTTGGACAAGACACTTTTAGGAAACTTGAGATGAGGTAGACTATTTACGGAGGATTAGAAAGACGTTGCATATTGCAAATCATTATAAAAGCTTCTGTGTTGCAACCTTTAATATTAAACCATTAATCTCACCCCTTGAGAAGTTTTCCCGGCGAGTTTATGCACATAAAAGTGATCATCTTATTTTTGGAAGCCTATATTGCGACTGCCATAACTCGTAGCCTAATTTCCCGCCATGTTCTTGAAATTATTTAGGGTTATTTCACATTTTGCGATAATGGCCGCTGTGTGGGTTATCAATTTGCATTTGTGAGAAAGAGTTGTGGGTCGGTGTCAGGTCAAGGGGTTGTGTTGTGTAGAGGAGAATAGACATGTTTTGCTGATGTGGTACATTTTATACGTGTAAACGCATGCGTAGGTGTTTGGACACACACACACACACACACACACACCACACACACACACACACACACACACACACACACACACACACACACACACACACACACAAACACACACACACACACACGTGTGTGTGTCGGTGCCGGCCCCTCTCCTTCTGGGGAGCTGGTGGCGAGCGGATAGCACGCTGGACACGTGATCCTGTGGTCCCGGGTTCGATCCCGGGCGCCGGCGAGAAACGTTGGGCAGAGTTTCTTTGACCCTATGCCCCTGTTACCTAGCAGTAAATAGGTACCTGGGAGTTAGTCAGCTGTCACGGGCTGCTTCCTGGTGTGTGTGTGTGTGTGTGTGTGTGTGTGTGTGTGTGTGTGTGTGTGTGTGTGTGTGTGTGTGTGTGTGTGTGTGTGGTGTGGGGAGAAAAACAAAATAGTAGTAGAAACAGTTGATTGACAGTTGAGAGGCAGGCCGAAAGAGCAGAGCTCAACCCCCGCAAGAACAACTAGGTGAATACACACACACACACCTGACACCCGCCCCCATAAACACACACCCACCCAAACCTGCCTCCGCCACACAAACCTGCCCCCCCTCCCACACAAACCTGCCCCTCCCATACAAACCTGCCCCCCTCCTACACAAACCTGTCCCCCTCTCACACAAACCTGCCCCCTCTCACACAAACCTGTCCCCCTCCCACACAAGCCTGCCACTCAACCTGCCACTCCCACACAAATCTGTCCCGTCCCACACAAACCTGCCCCCTCCCACACAAACCTGCCCCCTCTCACACAAACCTGTCCCCCTCCCACACAAACCTGCCCCCCCTCCCACACAAACCTGCCCCCTCCCACACAAACCTGCCCCCTCTCACACAAACCTGCCCCCTCCCACACAAGCCTACCCCCCCCTCCTACACAAGCCTACCCCCCCTCCCACACAATCCTACCCCCTCCCACACAAACCTGCCACCCTCCCACACAAACCTGCCCCCCTCCCACACAAACCTGCCCCCTCTCACACAAACCTGTCCCCCTCCCACACAAACCTGCCCCCCCTCCCACACAAACCTGCCACCCCTCCCACACAAACCTGTCCCCCTCCCACACAAACCTGCCCCCTCCCACACAAACCTGCCCCCTCCCACACAAACCTGTCCCCCTCCCACACAAACCTGCCCCCCCTCCCACACAAACCTGCCCCCTCCCCACAAACCTGTCCCCCTCCCACACAAACCTGCCCCCCCTCCAACACAAACCTGCCCCCCCTCCCACACAAACCTGTCCCCCTCCCACACAAACCTGCCCCCTCCCACACAAACCTGCCCCCTCCCACACAAACCTGTCCCCCTCCCACACAAACCTGCCCCCCCTCCCACACAAACCTGCCCCTCCCACACAAACCTGTCCCCTCCCACACAAACCTGCCCCCCCTCCCACACAAACCTGCCCCCTCCCAC
>WNGS01045735.1:3443-14954 GCA_020271785.1 Procambarus virginalis
TGACGTGTATTGAGAAAATTATGAAGCAGTACAATGAGATCGAACCCGCGTCCTTGGTCTCCCCAGGCACAGCCAGGCACATTTATCTGGAGTATATTCGTGTTTTATTGGTTATTTTATTGTTTTATTTTAATTACGAAACTGAAAATACTTAAATATAAACAGAAAAATAGATTATTTAAATTGTTCAATATTATTTTTCTCTTCATAAATGTTTCCTATTTTTACGGGTATGATGAACCCACAACAGTTGTCTAACTCCCATTACATACTGCTGGGTGAACCGATCCATCAGGTGAAAGGGAACGTGTCGACTCCAAACCAAAATAACTTATGTGCAGTAATAAAACCGGTCTTGGGCTTTCCGCCAGTAAATCTCAATGAATGGGCAGGACGTGAGGGCAAGTTTAACGCCCGTCAGGTTGGCGGCCCTCCATGCCAACAGTGCCACATGGCCCCCCCTTCAAAGCTCGCCAGGGCCAGCAGGTCATCACATGGCACTGTGTGGCTCTGTAACCACCCTGCGAGATGTGGACCTTCAATTTTGAGTGGCATGACAATTCACTCTCGTGTTCTCGACAGCCTCAGAGTGCACCGACGTTTGCCAATGATGGCTACTTGTACGACAAAGCATCCTGCCAGATGGGAAGTATCTTAGCATCATGCAGCTAGTCCTTGGCACGCTATGTAACCTTCAAATATTCTAGGGTACATGCATAAATGTAAATTTAGCTATGTTAAAACCCTTCAACTTAGTTGCTTCTGCAGTGTTCTGTGTACAGTGTGTCCTTGCAGTTTCCAGTATACTATTCACACTGTGACCTCGCTTCTCTCGGACTAATCCCGAATCTGCATATCGATGTATTTTGCATATCTCTTATTCTGCAGAATTTTGCATACTGGTGTGTACGTGCCGGTCCCCAGACATGATAACTGATCTCTGTGGGTGCTGCTTCCCAGACACCACCATCCCCCCCCCCCGTCACACATATCTTGAGGTTATTTTGAGATGATTTCGGGGCTTTTTAGTGTCCCCGCGGCCCGGTCCTCGACCAGGCCTCCACCCCAGCAAGCAGCCCGTGACAGCTGACTAACACCCAGGTATCTTATTTACTGCTAGGTAACAGGGGCATAGGGTGAAAGAAACTTTGCCATTGTTTCTCGCCGGCGCCTGGAATCGAACCCAGACCACAGGATCACAAGTCCAGCGTGCTGTCCGCTCGGGCCGACCGGCTCCCCCACTGCTAGAGCGGACCTCCTTCCTCTCCATCGCCTCTATTCTTCACAAGTTTAGTCCGCCTAAGAAACTAGAAAGGACGTGCAAGGGAATTCATACTGACAATGCAGTCACAGCGAGTTTTTCTTATTTAAACTCGTCATAGAGTCTGTGGATGAAACATCAAACACCACACAGCAATATTTACTACAAAAGGAAGACACTAACATATTTGAGGGTTCACAAATGTCTGAAGTCGTAGTCCATTCCCGATAGCATTTGTTATGACTTCACTGTTATCACCTCCTCCTCCTCTCCTCCTCCTCTCATTCTTCCTCCACCTCCACACTCCAGAAAGTTATAATATTTTCACTAAAAACTACACTCCAACTCTCCCCGGCGTTCGGTTAACTCTCTTGTGTTTCCTTACCGCACATAAAACTCTTCTCTAAGCTGCTTTCCGGGATTTTGCACTCTTTACCGGAATCTTCTTTTCCCAGAACTTCTTGCTTCTCCGCCAAGAAATTATTTACTTAAAAATCTTTTCAATTGTTTTTACAGTGAAACATATCTGATAGATGAAATATATAGAGAGAGGACCTAAACATCCCTTCTAATGCGTTATGAGTGCTTTCCACCGAGGCGAAGGGTCCCCCTTCTTCCAGCCAGAGGTGCTATACTCCCTTCTATATATTATATATATATATATATATATATATATATATATATATATATATATATATATATATGTCGTACCTAGTAGCCAGAACTCACTTTTTGGCCTACTATGCAAGGCCGATTTGCCTAATAAGCCAAGTTTTCCTGAATTAATATATTTTCACTAATTTTTTTCTTATGAAATGATAAAGCTTCCCATTTCATTATGTATGAGGTAAATTTTTTTTATTGGAGTTAAAATAACGTAGATATATGACTGAACTTAACAACCCTACCTAACCTAACCTAACCTATCTTTATAGGTTAGGTTTGGTTAGGTAGCCGAAAAAGTTAGGTTAGGTTAGGTAGGTTAGGTAGTCGAAAAACAATTAATTCATGAAAACTTGGCCTATTAGGCAAATCGGGCTTTGCATAGTAGGCTGAGAAGTGCATTCTGGCTACTAGGTACGATATATATATATATATATATATATATATATATATATATAATATATATATATATATATATATATATATATATATATATATGAGAAAAGCCTGAACGGTCTCCAGGCATATATGCCACTGAAAACTCTCACCCCAGAAGTGACTCTAACCCAACCATACTGCCAGAAGCAATGCATCTGATGTACAGGATCCCTTAACCACTCGACCAACACGACCGGACATAAGAGGATGGTAGCCGAGGGTACCCATCCCCCGCCGGCACTCTGTGGTAATCTTGGGCATGGTATTTTATCAAATCACCTCTCTTTGGGGCACACGTGAGGAACACAAATGCGAACAAGCCTGAACGGTCTCCAGGCATATATGCAACTGAAAACTCGCACCCCAGAAGTGACTCGAACCCATACTGCCAGAAGCAATGCATCTGATATACAGGATCCTTTAACCACTCGACCAACATATATATATATATATATATATATATATATATATATATATATATAATATTATATATATATATATATATGTCGTACCTAGTAGCCAGAACGCACTTCTCAGCCTATGCAAGGACCGATTGCCTAATAAGCCAATTCATGAAAACTTGGCTTATTAGGCAAATCGGCCTTGCATAGTAGGCTGAGAAGTGCGTTCTGGCTACTAGGTACGACATATATATATATTATATATATATATATATATATATATATATATATATATATATATATATATATATATAACTAGAAAGGACGTGCAATGGGAATTCAGACTGAAAATGCAGTCACAGCGAGTTTTTCTTATAAAAAAACAAACTTATGTGAGTTTTCAGTGTGTATAATTTTGGTAGTGTTGCAGAGACATTAATGCATAGGATAGAGGGGGTTCGAACTGTGCCATTGATAATGTTGACACGGGTCAATGAAACGTATTTCTTAGCGTCAGGTGATACTAAAATTGTAAAACAATCTGAGGAGAGTTAATTTTTCGACGACCTTCTCAAGTGAAGAAAACCTTAGAAATATAGAGAAGATTCGTGCTAGATCATTGTTCTCGGTATTTTGTCATATTTAATAATATTATATAACTACATATCTTTTTGTCATATTCAGTAATATATATATAGATATCTTTTTGTCATTCAATATATACTATATAATATATTCAATAATGTATACTTGATGTTCAGTTCCCTAGTCTAATTCACAATTTGATGGAAAACCTAAGAAACTATAAATTTTCTTGTGTTTATAGGTGGGGTTTCAATCAGGCTCCGAGTCTGGCTCAAGATAACCTCAAGGAGTACTAGAGGACTAATCATACTCCGGGACTTAGTGTACTCTGGGACTAACCATACAGCAAAAGTAGGAGCAGAAATAGCAGCAACAGTAGAAAGCAATAGTGCTATGAGCAGAGAGCCAGATGTTACTTAATTTTGTACATGAACCTGCACATGTTACCTTTATCTTACACACACACTCGTCCCACCTTGTATAGGCATCTCAACCTCTCACACCTGAGAGTTGTTCGTCGCGTAAACACGGTAAACTGTGTGTCAGGCAGATCAAAGACCCTCGAATCGTCTACCTGTGAAGCCACATTGGTTGTTCCTATGAGTTCCTGGAGGCCAGCTCACTCTAGTTCAAAAACATGTGAGGCGCACCGCAGGCAACAGTCATAGCTGAAGATACTACAGCACTCACCCTAGGAAACAACACAACCAAGAAACGAAGCTTTCGTATCCCTTTACCTACTTCCTACATATTCTTCATAAAGAAAGTTAAATGTATAAGAGTGAGACAAACTATACATTCCAAATGACTACGATGCACATGACAACAAAATAGTTGCAACAACAATAAACAGTTTTGGGAGTCTAAGCCCTAACGGGCGGGGAGGTGAAGAAGAGGCTGTGGTTGACCTTTGACATACTGCACTGGTAGGCCACCACGGGACCTTGACATAACGCGCTAAAGGAAAAAAAAAACACTAAAAACAGAAGCTGTCCCAACCAGACATGTAAGCGGCTCCGGTCTGCATGACTTCTCCTGCAACAGACTAAGTTGCAGGAGAAGGGTTGCAGGGCTCCCACTCTCAACAACTCACTGACTCCTAAAATATGAGCTCGCTCTCTCTCCTCTCTCTTCTCTCTCTCTCTCTCTCTCTCTTCTCTCTCTCTCTCTCTCTCTCTCTCTCTCTCTCTCTCTCAAACGTTTCTTCATCTGTTCATTCTTCTCCCATAGTGGCACGAGTGTGTGGGCCCGAAGAGCCACCTGCCAGACACTTGTCGTACTACAGGTGCATTACGAATAACAGGAAATTATCCCACTTGGTCTGGCGCGGCCAGCAACGCTCGTCAGGGGAGACGAGACAAATGTAGCGACAGAAAGTGTGTGTGGAGGGAAGAGTGGCAGTGAAATGAACTGCTTTTTTGCAGAACACAACCAGAACCAGTATCAAGGTCACAATACATGGCTGAAGATGCATACCCCACACGCCAGATGTTCAATATGAATGAGTCAGACGAATTGCAAATCAAACTGACAGGTCTATTCCTACCTCCCCCCCCCTCCGTCCCATCCTAAATCCTTATCCTGATCCCAAGTGCTATATATTCGTAATGACTTGGCGCTTTCTCTTGATAGTTCCCTTCACCGTGAGAATGAGCGATCATAGTGTATTGTCGTTAGAATATTTAGTGGAAATAGGAGTTACCTACTTGACAGGAACTAGGAAACAACAAACATACTGAAGGGAAAATTATGAAGGGTGATGATGTACTCTGTAACACATCACCAGCACTGGTTCGAACACTTATTTTCGTGAAAGGGAACAGTAGAACAAAAGAAGTACACTTACATCGCATCAGGCTTGGATACCCATTCGCATGGGAATAGGCTTACAGGTTCCGGAAGATGAGAGGAAATGTCAGCACTGTGGGAGAAATGCCGACAGACCACAGGAACATTATCTAATACAGTGCACAGTTACAAACACAATAAGATTTCAACTTAGATTCAACAGAGCAGAAGTTGTTGTTAAAACATGGGACATAATCTTACTGAAGTGACCATAGAGTCATAAATACACATACTCCGCCCAGTAAAACAGAAACAGCAACACTTAGTGGGCCAGCCAGAGGCTTAGGGCCGCGGCAGGAATATCCCTGAAAAAACACTGGTTCAAGGATAGTAAATCTTGCTTACAAATTAAATCGAATCCTATGACCAGGCAACAAAAATTACACAAGACAGAGAAGGATGTGACATCGCATATTTTTGGATTGTCTTTGACACACTACACCATAAGACACGTGCGTTAGTCCGAGAAGCAAGTAGGAGTGACAGGTAAGGTGAGCCAGTGGATAAAGGAGTACCTAAGCAACAGAAGAGAGCGAGTTACTGTGAGACGTGAGATCTCAAAGCGGCGTGATCGGGATGTCACTAACAATCTTACTCAGTTCAATACTAGGAATTATCATTTTTCCCATATATGTAAATATTCCTTACGAGTGAATACCCTCTTTCCTCTCAATGTTTGCTGATGATGTAAAAAGTTAGCCGGAGGATTAAGACAGAGGATGGTAACAAGATGTTACGAGATGACAAACTGAGTGAATGATCTAACAAGTGGCTACTTAAGTTTAACTCGAGCAAGTTCAAAATAATGGAGCCTGGTATCAAATGGGAGCCAAAGATAAACACAGCCTCTAACGGATCACATCGAGATAATCCCATATAAAATAGGCACCATCCTAACCGCCGTCCCATCCAGACATCCTTATCTGATCCCTTCCAAGTGCTATTTAGTATTAATAGCTTAGCGCTTTCTCCTCATAGTTCCCTTCCACCCTCCCACACAAGAAAAATAGTCCTCACATGCTAAACAAAATAGTCCCCCTTCACAAGCAAATAGTCCCCCTTCCCCCACAAGCAACATAGTACCCCCTTCACAAAGGGGTACAAATAAAAAAAACAGATCTTTGAGGTTCTCTAAAGTCTACTACCAAGACATACTTGACAAGATTCATGGTGGGTGGGGAGTGAGGTGGTGGGGAGTTTTTTTTTTTTAATAACAAATTAAGGTACATCTACATTTCTGCAGCAACCGAGACTACATGAAGGGTCGGCCATCAACCTTGGCTTAAAAAACTCTTGGCACAACAAACTCCAGATTTCAGTTACTCTGGGAAAATGTCTAAGAACAATACGCCGACATTGAGATGAGAGAGAAGCACTCATCCCGCACCAGAGCCACAAAACACAGTTTTCCTATAAGACCATTAATGGCACCATTAATGGTACCATCGCCGCTTGTGTCTGAATGCCTGGAGTTACTTCACTCAAGTATTGGGGGAGAGTGAAACCTTCTCTGCCCCTTCCACATTTATTGCCTTCCCTCCCAACTGCACTCTTCCCCTTCTCTCCCCTTTCCACCCCTTTCTTCCCTCATCTCCACTCCCGTTCCGTATAAATACCTCCCATCCAAACCCCTCCCCTCCACACCCCCTTATCCCCTGCCCCTCACCCCACGCCCGCCACAACCATCCTCTCATCACAGAACTAAACAATTCGCAACTACAACATTCGCACCTCCGGCCGAGTAAGCTCCGCCGCTCCCAGACAGGCACCCCCACCACACCTGGAACTCGCTAGTAATAAGCGGACGTATCGCGATCGAGTGTAAACATAGCGATCGACTGGATGCATCGCGATGGTGGAAAACCGCGAGAGCAGCAGCGGGGCCGACACCAGTCCGCGGGCGATGCGGTCAAGCTGAACTGCGATATCGTCCCTGCGGCCACCTGGCCTGGAGTGTGTACGCGCGTCCGAGGATGTTTGAGGGGCGTATCCACGCTTCTTTCAACATGTTATACTACCCAAGGTACCTGGGATCATAATGGTCTGCGTCCTCGGCTCACAACCAAGAGACCGGGTTAATCTCCAGGCAGGACAGAAATGATTGGCCATGTTCCTTTCACCTGATGCTTCTCTTTGCCCTGACAGTTAATAGGTTTCCTGTCTACGACAACGGGAATTACACCTACTCGCTAATCCATCGCTTCGCACGAATTTATATCCTCAAATCAAGTTTTTTTTAAATCCAAATTAATTTAACATTATTAGTGCTCTAAAATCATAAAAAATGTAACCCTCTCGCTGTACTAGTGGAGTTTTAAATCAACACATTACGGCTGTCAATCAAACACCGTGAACATGCCGGTGGACATGACCTCCAGGAAAGATCACAGGTCAACAGGTGAAGTAGCACTGTACAAAATAACATCCAGTAGCACTATGGGTTTCGGCTTGGTATTGGACTTGAGGCCTGTCAACTGTCCTAGGGTTACAGAGGCCACGACACGAGCTTCCTGACCAACCACCAAATTATAACTGAACCGGTGAACGGTTCAGTTATAATTTGTAATAGTCTTCAGTAAATTACTGAAAAATTCAGTAATAGTCCAGGATTAAAATACCTGTGTGGACATACAACGTGCACAATATACAAGAAAAATGTATGAAGACATATACGTTTGGTAAAATAATTTCAACTCCGAATAGTTTTTCATTCACATTTTCCGAATATTTTAATGGAAGTGTTGGTTTTTGAAGGGAAATACAAATGAATAAGAATCATAAAACAGGACACGAGGCAAATACGGACCACTGGGTTAAACAAGGCTTCGACTGTTTGTGGAAAGTCCGACTGCCTGTGGAGGACTCCGACTGCCTGTGGAGGACTCCGACTGCCTGTGGAGGACTCCGAATGCCTGTGGGGGACTTCGACTGCCTGTAGAGGACTCCGACTGCCTGTGGGGGACTTCGACTGCCTGTGGAGGACTCCGACTGCCTGTGGAGGACTCGACTGCTGTGGGGGACTTCGACTGCCTGTGGGGGACTTCGACTGCCTGTGGGGGACTTCGACTGCCTGTGGAGGACTTTGACTGCCTGTGGAGGACTCCGACTGCCTGTGGGGGACTTCGACTGCCTGTGGGGGACTTCGACTGCCTGTGGAGGACTCCGACTGCCTGTGGGGACTTCGACTGCCTGTAGAGGACTCCGACTGCCTGTGGGGGACTTCGACTGCCTGTGGAGGACTCCGACGCCTGTGGGGGGACTTCGACTGCCTGTAGAGGACTCGACTGCCTGTGGGGGACTTCGACTGCCTGTGGAGGACTCCGACTGCCTGTGGGGGACTTCGACTGCCTGTGGGGGACTCGACTGCCTGTAGAGGACTCCGACTGCCTGTGGGGGACTTCGATGCTGGGGGACTTCGACTGCCTGTGGGGGATTCGACTGCCTGTGGAGGACTCCGACTGCCTGTGGGGGACTTCGACTGCCTGTGGAGGACTCCGACTGCCTGTGGGGGACTTCGACTGCCTGTGGGGGACTTCGACTGCCTGGGGGGTGACTTCGACTGCCTGTAGAGGACTCCGACTGCCTGTGGGGGACTTCGACTGCCTGTGGGGGACTTCGACTGCCTGTGGGATTGACTTCGACTGCCTGTAGAGGACTTGGATCCGTCTCTGTTTCTATCTCCATCTGAACTTTCCAATAGCCTGTTTCCATTAATAAGTTTTCCACCTGATTTTTTAAGCCAATAATATGGTTACAAATGCTGTAACCGTATTGTTGTTTCGGTGCCGCAACACACCCTTTAAAGTGCCAATTAAGGGAAGGAAACACACTGGTTCTATTATCTCGCTCCAAACACTTCGGATGTTATCCAGCAACACACTGCCAGCAAGATTTCATGCAAACAATTATTTGGATTAAAATATCAGGATATACAAAGGACTTTTCTTTATCGAAAGCGTCTGTGAGCTCTCTCGAACTCCACATCTTGTTTTACCAACTCAAAAACACTTAAAAAAAGATACAAAACAATACAACTCAGAAACGATATAAAAAAATCAAGAGATGAATTGTTATACATTGACTTATGTTATAATATGCACGATTTTATCAAGGAAATTTAAAGATTAATTATCTATACGATGAACTATATCAGCTTGCAGCCTTAAAGACGTTAATGTCAAATCTCTTAAGATAATTAATGTCGATACTACTTGTGATAAGTGCACATACATTACCTAATAACGAGGCTTTCACGTGATTACTTGCTTGCTTCGGCACCGCTGTAAACCGAATGACAGCTATGATTGCATGGTAACTCCAGAACGCTTCTGTGTACTCAAAGGTTACTCAATAACTCGTCCCTACGCTTGTGTTCATCAATGGTTACCATTAACTCGTCCCTACGCTTGTGTTCACTCAATGGTTACCCATAAAACTCGTCCCTACGCTTGTGTGTACTCAATGATTACTCATTAACTCGTCCCTACGCTTGTGTGTACTCAATGGTTACCCATTACTCGTCCTACGCTTGTGTGTACTCAATGATTATCATTAACTCGTCCCTACGCTTGTGTGTACTCAATGGTTACCATTAACTCGTCCCTACGCTTGTGTGCCAATCCCTCCCTCCCATTTACGAATCAGAAAAATCTCGCGCATTACCTCCTGATTGTCCAGCACCTCTAATCCTGTCTGTTTAAACGGTGCTCAATTCGAACCATACGTCACATTTGAAACCAGTGTCTCCGTAATGTAGCCATCACCGTCGCTGCTCTCTGTCTCTTGCTGCCGGTGCGTCAAATTTTGAGTGGAAACGCGAGAGGAAACTGTAGTTAGATTGTCGCAGCATCGACGTTGTTACTCCTGTGAGTTCCCATTTTCTGTAGAATCAATAGCGGTGCGCATGCGTCAGGCTTGTCACTTCAGTCTCACCGTGTTGTTCAGTATGGTTTCCCCGTCGCCAATTGGGTACCGTTAGTTTTTGTACTGTTTTGTGGAAATTTTAATGACGAGGCGATACATGACATGGCAAAGAGCGCACAGAGAGAAGGGAGATAAGGGGAGATAGGCATCTCAGCAGGAGTAAGAGGTTGTTCACATCTCTTTATTATTGTCTGCGTGTCTGTCTGTCTGTCGCTTCTGCTCTGTCTATCGTGTTTGTCTGTGGTTTGTTGTCGTGTTTCTCTTCTTCGTCTGTCTGTCTCTCTCTCAACACACACTCCGAGATCATCTCTGAGAGGGACACGAGGCGTTCCTAGATGGCTTTATCTCCTGCACTGTGTAATACAAGCGTGGGAGGCGATACTGTCAAGGACGTCTCAAGAAGATTAACCCTTTCTTGATCTCTGAAGGCTGGGGGGGGGGGGTGGGGGCGCTATCCTGGGCAGCGATGGCCTGAAGGGCGGGTTTCCAACGGTAACCCTGCGGCTTATCTCTCGTATGAGGTTGATGCCTCCAGGAAACCTGGCTTTGTAGCAAATATTGAGGCAGGTCGGGAGATTGAACTCCCACCCGTGAACTTCCCCCCAAGCCGCACTACACTGGACTGAACCATGATGAGCTGTAGGTCTCCTAGTACACACCAAGTGCATCCCAGTTGCTCCCCCTAGCCTCCTATATGGGTCACTTCGAGTACAGTCACACTCTATGTACACTTGCTCACCACCCTGGTCCACAACACACACACCTCATGTCAACTCATGGTGGACAGGCCACTGACCAACGTGCCATCCTTCCTAACTCCCCAAACCTCAACTCTCCAGAGAGATGTTCTCTTCATCCTTCTACCTCGCCGCCACCTTCTCCAACTCCTTGGACGTGGACTTGAGACCTGTGCACACACACCGCTGGGCGAGACTTTGCTCGATACTCACGCTATTGGTCAAGTTGGTATTTATTTTCAGCAGAAATATTTCCGACGCCTTCAGTTGGTTGGAACTGTTATTGAGATCCCGAGACTCCTCCCCTCACACCCCCTCACACCCCCTCACACCCCCTCACATCCCCCTCACACACCACCCACCCCTCACAGCCCCCTAAACCCCCTAACACCCCAACACCCCTAACACCCCCATCCACTCCCCAAACACCCTCACACCTCCCTACTTCCCCTCATCCCGCTCGTTTTTCCACTGATGTTTTTCAAGATGATTAACTTCATGACGGAAAGCACCAATTGGCGGTGTTTATAATTGTGTGTTGGACTTTATACAGTAAAATTATCTGTTGCGTATTCCGGTAATTGTTGTGTGTCAGATGGTGGATAGTTCAGTGCACACAAGCGTAGGTACGCGTTAATGGGTAACCATTGAGTAC
>WNGS01045742.1:15402-30593 GCA_020271785.1 Procambarus virginalis
CGGGTTGACTGGGGAGGGGGTCTCGACCCCTTACCACCCAGTTCAGCCTTACCTGTACCTGATCTTCAGCAGCATAAGGGCATAGTTGTGAGGAGTACCCCTCTCAATAGATGCTGTCGCCATAAGCGGCAGTGTAGGCAGGTTAAAGTGGTGTTCATGCCTCTTGTATCAACCGGAAGCGAATTCTTTAATCGGATTTCAGCCATTTCGTTCACAGTGCAGTCGTTAACAATGTCAAAGTGATGGTTAGCCATTACGAATTTAATCATTTCCGTACTGTCACTTCTGAGCAGTTACCACAGCCGTCAGCTGGACTGGACGGTCCTGTACAGGTCAGACAATACATGAGGCGGGACCAAAGAGCCAAAGCTCAACCCCCAGCAAGCACAAATAGACGAGCACTGACACATGCAGGCGATGAGTCACAATATCGTGGCTAAAGAATGTTGACCAGACATCTACTTCCTCATCACAATCGACTTGAGAATGGTCCAGGACGGACCGAAACGTCGTCGTCCCTTCACCTTCTAGTGTGTGGTCTGCTCAACATACCGACACGTCACAATCAACGCGACCACATCTTCCCCATCACAACTGCGCAACTTCCAGATTTTCAAGACGTTTGAAAAACTTCGTTTCCAATGAGTCTCTTGTCCCTCGATAAAATTTTCAGGGAAATCTATTTCCTTTGGCATCACCTGACTCGCATGTTTCTCATCTCGTGGGCGTCCAATCACTTGGGCTGGACGGTAGAGCGACCGTCTCGCTTCATGCAGGTCGGCGTTGAATCCCCGACCGTCCAAGTGGTTGGGCACCATTCCTTTCCCTCCGTCCCATCCCAAATCCTTATCCTGACCCCTTCCCAGTGCTATAAAGTCGTAATGGCTTGGCGCTTTCCCCCTGATAATCTCATCTCGTGGTAGCATCTGAGACATCTCGTGGCAGCATCCGAGGCATCTCTCTGAGCTCTCCTTGTGATAACTGCTCACTCTCATCTCTGTCTCCTCATCTGACACTCCGTAAAAAATCAAACCTTTGAGTGTAACCAGACACTTAGGAACCCTAGCAACCCACCAAACCCATCATCTGGTGTAGAAGAAAACGTAGAATAGTCGACTATATAAACGTAGTATATAGTCGTTACTATACTTTAAAAGGTTGGATTTGAAACGTTGGTTACATAAGGTAAGGAATGCGACCTAAAGTACGAGAGGGCTACACGAGAGGGGCTACACGAGAGGGGCTACACGAGAGGGGCTACATGAGAGGGGCTACATGAGAGGGGCTACACGAGAAGGGGCTACACGAGAGGGGCCTACACGAGAGGGGGCTACACGAGAGGGCCTACACGAGAGGGGCTACACGAGAGGGGCTACACGAGAAGGGGCTACACGAGAGGGGGCTACACGAGAGGGGCCTACACGAGAGGGGGCTACACGAGAGGGGGCTACACGAGAGGAGGCTACACGAGAGGGGCCTACACGAGAGGGGCTACACGAGAGGGGCTACACGAGAGGGCCTACACGAGAGGGGCTACACGAGAGGGGCTACACGAGAGGGGCTACACGAGAGGGGGCTACACGAGAGGGGGCTACACGAGAGGGGGCTACACGAGAGGAGGCTACACGAGAGGGGCTACACGAGAGAGGCTACACGAGAGAGGCTACACGAGAGGGGCCTACACGAGAGGGGCCTACACGAGAGGGGCTACACGAGAGGGGCTACACGAGAGGGGCTACACGAGAGGGGCTACACGAGAGGGGCTACACGAGAGGGGCTACACGAGAGGGGGCTACACGAGAGGGGCTACACGAGAGGGGCTACACGAGAGGGGCTACACGAGAGGGGCTACACGAGAGGGGCTACACGAGAGGGGGCCTACACGAGAGGGGCCTACACGAGAGGGGCCTACACGAGAGGGGCTACACGAGAGGGGCCTACACGAGAGGGGCTACACGAGAGGGGCTACACGAGAGGGGGCTACACGAGAGGGGCTACACGAGAGGGGCTACACGAGAGGGGCTACACGAGAGGGGCTACACGAGAGGGGCTACACGAGAGGGGCTACACGAGAGGGGGCTACACGAGAGGGGCTACACGAGAGGGGCTACACGAGAGGGGCTACACGAGAGGGGGCTACACGAGAGGGGGCTACACGAGAGGGGCTACACGAGAGGGGCTACACGAGAGGGGCTACACGAGAGGGGCCTACACGAGAGGGGCCTACACGAGAGGGGCCTACACGAGAGGGGCTACACTAGAGGGCCTACACGAGAGAGGCTACACGAGAGGGGCTACACTAGAGGGCCTACACGAGAGGGGCTACACGAGAGGGGCTACACGAGAGGGGCTACACGAGAGGGCCTACACGAGAGGGCCTACACGAGAGGGCCTACACGAGAGGGCCTACACGAGAGGGGCTACACAAGAGGGGCTACACTAGAGGGCCTACACGAGAGGGGCTACACGAGAGGGGGCTACACGAGAGGGCCTACACGAGAGGGGCTACACTAGAGGGCCTACATGAGAGGGGCTACACGAGAGGGGCTACACGAGAGGGGCTACACGAGAGGGGGCTACACGAGAGGGCCTACACGAGAGGGGCTACACGAGAGGGGGCTACACGAGAGGGGGCTACACTAGAGGGCCTACATGAGAGGGGCTACACGAGAGGGGCCTGCACGAGAGAGGCTACACGAGAGGGGCTACACGAGAGGGGCCTACACGAGAGGGCCTACACGAGAGGGGCTACACTAGAGGGCCTACACGAGAGGGGGCTACACGAGAGGGGCTACACGAGAGGGGGCTACACGAGAGGGGCCTACACGAGAGAGGCTACACGAGAGGGGCCTACACGAGAGGGCCTACACGAGAGGGGGCTACACGAGAGGGGCTACACGAGAGGGGGCTACACGAGAGGGCCTACACGAGAGGGGGCTACATGAGAGGGGCCTACACGAGAGGGGGCTACACGAGAGGGGGCTACACGAGAGGGGGCTACACGAGAGGGGCTACACGAGAGGGGGCTACACGAGAGGGCTACACGAGAGGCGCTACACGAGAGGGGGCTACACGAGAGGGCTACACGAGAGGGCTACACGAGAGGGGCTACACGAGAGGGGGCTACACGAGAGGGGGCTACACGAGAGGGGCTACACGAGAGGGCTACACGAGAGGGGCTACACGAGAGGGGGCTACACGAGAGGGGGCTACACGAGAGGGGCTACACGAGAGGGGGCTACACGAGAGGGGGCTACACGAGAGGGGGCTACACGAGAGGAGCTACACGAGAGGGGGCTACACGAGAGGGGGCTACACGAGAGGGGGCTACACGAGAGGGGGCTACACGAGAGGGGGCTACACGAGAGGGGGCTACACGAGAGGGGCTACACGAGAGGGGGCTACACGAGAGGGGGCTACACGAGAGGGGCTACACGAGAGGGGCTACACGAGAGGGGGCTACACGATAGGGGCTACACGAGAGGGGGTACACGAGAGGCGCTACACGAGAGGGGGCTACACGAGAGGGGGCTACACGAGAGGGGCTACACGAGAGGGGGCTACACGAGAGGGGGCTACACGTGGAGTAGAGCAGCGCCTCAATTTCCGG
Source organism: Procambarus virginalis (assembly GCA_020271785.1). Classification (NCBI taxonomy): domain Eukaryota; kingdom Metazoa; phylum Arthropoda; class Malacostraca; order Decapoda; family Cambaridae; genus Procambarus; species Procambarus virginalis. Next base: position 19,013 of record WNGS01045742.1, read on the forward strand.
TCCTTCAGGGGGGGCGTCCACCGGTGATGGCGCGGTGATGACTTCGACTGTGTCATCAAAGCTCTTCAGCCACCAGCTCATCAACACAAACTGCTCGCCACCTCCCAGCGCACCTGAGAACCACCAAATTGCCTCGTTCCACGGAACAAGCCAGCGAGGAGTCAATTCCTCCTAATATTAAATTACTTCTACCCACTATTTGCCCAACCGTACAGAAATGGACTGCTGGAAGGGTACTATCAGGGGGGAAGCGCCAAGCCGTTGAGGCTATATAGCACTGGGAAGGGGTCAGGATAAGGATTTAGGATGGACCTACCTACCTACCTATTGACTGCTACTAGATGGTTCCTGGGATCACCGTCCTCGCGGTCCGGTCTCTGACCAGGCCTCCTCCTTCCTGGACTGGTTAACCAAGCTATTGGACGCGGCTGCTCGTAGCCTGATGTATGAATCACAGCCTGGTTGATCAGGTATTCTTCGGAGGTGCTTATCCAGTTCTTTCTTGAACACTGTGAGGGGCCGGCCAGTTATGTCCCTTATGTGTAGTGGAAGCGTGTTGAACAGTCTCGGGCCTCTGATGTTGATAGTTCTCTCTTGAACACTGTGAGGGGTCGGCCAGTTATGTCCCTTATGTGTAGTGGAAGCGTGTTGAACAGTCTCGGGCCTCTGATGTTGATAAAATTCTCTCTCAGAGTACCAGTTGCACCTCTGCTCTTCAACGGGGGTATTCTGCACATCCTGCCATGTCTTTTGGTCTCACGTGATGTTATTTCTGTCTGCAGGTTTGGGACCAGCCCCTCTAATATTTCCCACGTGTAAATTATTATGTATCTCTCGCCCCAACGCTCTCAAAGACCATATCCTTGTAACAAGGAAATAATCTTTTAACAACATTCCGGTAGCGATGGGATACATAGCAGTATGAGAGAGGTCCAACAGGAGCTCTGAGACACCAACACTGTCTCGCTCCGGGTTCTCGTTCGAGGTTCAAGGCGCCCTGAACGACACACAAGTCTCCTATATGCAACAGGAAGGTGAATCACGCTAATTTTGACACACTGGATTACAAGTCTTATTCTGATTTCAGTTGGCAGCGGAGGATATTGGGTGGAGAATATCTTCCCGCCCCGCCACAGAAATAGACCGGGCTCCGAGATTTACATAATCCGGTTAAGGAGATTTAATGTCGTTGCAACTCAAGTTATAGCCATTAATAATGTGATTATAGCTGCAACGTGTGCTTGTGTTTGCTTGCTAGCCTGTCTGCCTTCTTGCTTGTGTGCTTGCGTCCCTGCTTCCTTGCTTGTGTGCTTGCGTCCCTGCTTCCTTGCTTGTGTGCTTGCGTTCCTGGTTCCTTGCTTGTCTGCTTGCGTTCCTGGTTCCTTGCTTGTTTGCTTGCGATCCTACTTGCTTGCTTACGTTCCTACTTGCTTGCTTGCGTTCCTGCTTCCTTGCTTGTCTGATTGCGTTCCTACTTGCTTGCTTGTCTGCTTGCGTTCCTGCTTGCTTGCCTGCTTGCGTTCCTGCTTGTTTGCTTGCCTGCTTGCGTTCCTGCTTGTTTGCCTGCTTGCGTTTCTGCTTGCCTGCTTGCGTTCCTGCTTGCCTGCTTGCGTTCCTGCTTGCCTGTCTGCTTGCGCTTCTGCTTTCTTGTTTATCTGCTTGCGTTCCTGCTTGCTTGCCTGCTTGCGTTCCTGCTTCCTTGTCTGCTTGCGTTCCTGCTTCCTTGCTTGTCTGCTTGCGTTCCTGCTTCCTTGTCTGCTTGCGTTCCTGCTATTTGGCTGCCAACAGCAGAGCAAGTTAGACTTGTATCATGTGACGATGAAAGATGATGATTATGATAATTAAGATTCACTACCAGGAACAAAAAGCTCCAAGTAGCACGGGCTATGGTGATCCCGTAGAAGCTGATGAAGCAGATCTCTAATAACGGCGGAGTTTAACCACGAGAAAATAAACTGGGTAAATCTAATAATAAATTAATCAGGACGAAGGCATGATCAATCGACTCCTGGTCGAAGGCGTGATCAATCGACTCTAGGTTGATCGATCATGCCTTACACCCATTTACACACACCAAAGTTTACACACACCTGCCAACACCACACACACCTGTTGGTAGCAGCACGACGGAACAAGAGAACTGTCAATTAAGCAATCGGAAAAAAACATCGATTAATTATCAGAATCATAAGTTCAAAGTGTGGATACAACTCGATCCCAAATTATAAAGAAACTGTCTAATGAACTGGTAGTGGTGGGTGTAACCTACACCCACTGTGGGTGGTGGGGGGTGTACCCTACACCCACTGTGTGGTGGTAGTGGTGGGTGTAAGCTACACCCACTGTGGGTGGTGGTAGTGGTGGGTGTAAGCTACATCCACTGTGGGTGGTGGTGGGTGTAAGCTACACCCACTGTGGGTGGTGGTGGGTGTAAGCTACACCCACTGTAGGTGGTGGTGGGTTTAAGCTACACCCACTGTGGGTGGTGGTAGTGGTGGGTGTACCCTACACCCACTGTGGGTGGTGGTAGTGGTGGGTTGTACCCTACACCCACTGTGGGTGGTGGTAGTGGTGGGTGTAAGCTACATCCACTGTGGGTGGTGGTAGTGGGGGGTGTAACCTACACCCACTGTGGGTGGTGGTAGTGGTGGATTGTAACCTACACCCACTGTGGGTGGTGGTAGTGGGGGTTGTACCGTACACCCACTGTGGGTGGTGGTAGTGGTGGCTGTAACCTACACCCACTGTGGGTGGTGGTAGTGGTGGGTGTATCCTACACCCACTGTGGGTGGTGGTAGTGGTGGGTGTATCCTACACCCACTGTGGGTGGTGGTAGTGGTGGGTGTATCCTACACCCACTGTGGGTGGTGATAGTGGTGGGTGTATCCTACACCCACTGTGGGTGGTGGTAGTGGTGGGTGTATCCTACACCCACTGTGGGTGGTGGGTGTATCCTACACCCACTGTGGGTGGTGGTAGTGGGGGTTGTACCGTACACCCACTGTGGGTGGTGGTAGTGGTGGGTGTATCCTACACCCACTGTGGGTGGTGGTAGTGGTGGCTGTAACCTACACCCACTGTGGGTGGTGGTAGTGGTGGGTGTATCCTACACCCACTGTGGGTGGTGGTAGTGGTGGGTGTATCCTACACCCACTGTGGGTGGTGGTAGTGGTGGGTGTATCCTACACCCACTGTGGGTGGTGGTAGTGGTGGGTGTATCCTACACCCACTGTGGGTGGTGGTAGTGGTGGGTGTATCCTACACCCACTGTGGGTGGTGGGTGTATCCTACACCCACTGTGGGTGGTGGTAGTGGTGGGTGTACCCTACACCCACTGTGGGTGGTGGTAGTGGTGGGTGTATCCTACACCCACTGTGGGTGGGGGTGTATCCTACACCAATGTGGGTGGTGGGTGTATCTACACCACTGGGGGTGGTGGTAGTGGTGGTTGTACCCTACACCCACTGTGGGTGGTGGTAGTGTGGTGTATCCTACACCCACTGGGGTGGTGGGAGTGGTGGGTGTATCCTACACCCACTGTGGGTGGTGGTAGTGTCCTTATCTTCAAGAGAGGCAGTTAGCAGGAAACTACTAAACCCGTCAGCCTATCACTATCTAGCTCAGACACCAGCCAATAGGATCACATTCTTCACCATCCCCCACGTTGACTGGTCATTAGGGCACGGGCCTGGCTTCTGCAAGGTCGGGGTTCAATCCCCAAGTGTTCATGTGGCTGAGTGGTCAAACAATCCACTGGAACAGTATCCCAACACAGTGCAGAATTACAAACCAAACAGGCCACTAGAACAGTATCTAACACACACTGCAGAGTTAAAGACCTGCCGAAACCTCTACATCTTTCCTTAATCCTGGCAGCTTAATCCTGGTAGATTATACATTACGTCAGATTAATACATTACCGTCAGATTAATACATTACCGTCAGTTAATAGATTACCGTCACTATTAATACTCGGGAAACGGTAACAATTTCAGGGTCAATTACTGTCCATCTGACAGAGCCTAATTGGCCGACTGTCCTTAATCTGAATGTTACTGTATTTCATGTATTGTGAAATTCCTTTGTGTCGCTGTATTTCTCTTGTTGTATTTAGTTTGTCCCTTGTTCTTATATTTGCTGTATTATGCATCATGTATTTCGTTCCCACTTGCTGTATCAGTTTATAATCGATATCGGTCTCACAATACGTTATCGGTCTCTCACAATACATATCGGTCTCTCATAATTTATCGGGTCTCTCACAATCATATCGGTCTCTCACAATACGATATCGGTCTCTCACACTCGATATTGGTCTCTCACAATCGATATCGGTCTCTCACAATACGATATCGGTCTCTCACAATCGATATCGGTCTCTCACAATACGATATCGGTCTCTCACAATACGATATCGGTCTCTCACAATACGATATCGGTCTCTCACAATCGATATCGGTCTCTCACAATACGATATCGGTCTCTCACAATCGATATCGGTCTCTCACAATCGATATCGGTCTCACAATCGATATCGGTCTCACAATCGATATCGGTCTCTCACAATACGATATCGGTCTCTCACAATACGATATCGGTCTCTCACAATACGATATCGGTCTCACAATACGATATCGGTCTCTCACAATCGTTATCGGTCTCTAATCAAACAATAAACAGTGTACATTATTAAGTATATTACAAATCCCACCTCACTGAACTGTTTAATTGTGAATTCTATTGGCTACCTCTCGCCTGATTTCACGAAACCCGTACATCTGTAATCACGGACATGTATAGTATACTATTCATGCCTACCTGCAAGACGGGTCATGTATACTTAATAATTCATAATCATCACCAAGCCATCTTGGTGATCTCTCCTGGGCTGTGTCTACAATATTTGTCCGTACTCCCACACTTGAGATTAATGTACGAGTATTTATGAATTATTTTTTTCTGATGGGTGGGTGGCAGGGGGGTGGCAGGGCGTGGCAGAGGGTGGCAGGGGGGTGGCAGAGGGTGGCAGAGGGTGGCAGAGGGTGGCAGAGGGCGCAGAGGGTGGCAGAGGGCGGCGCAGAGGGTGGCAGAGGGTGGCAGAGGGTGGCAGGGGGAGTGGCAGAGGGTGGCAGGGGGGCAGAGGGCGGCAGAGGGGCTTTCTGAGTGCAGGGTTGGTGGCTGTCTGGCTTGGAGAGCAGCCAACTCTACCACGCCTGGGTTTTTTCTGTGCTGTCAAATTTGGGGTTATTTACCAGTCAATCTGTCATTCCAAGCGCCTGTACCTCCCTCCCTCCCCCACAACAACAGAGAAGAGGATACAGACAGATTTAGAACATTTTCTTAGCATTTAATGCAAGTTTCAGGAAGTTTCTTAAGTTTTTAATCCTGAACATGATCTGACACTAGAGTCAAATGCCTTATGCTCTTTCTCCCACTTAAACATTCTTTGAGATGCGGTCCAAGACGCTATCAGAAAACTAGGATGTGAATTGGGGGTAGAGATTGTTGTTGTTAAAGATTCGCTACCGGAACAATGTTCCAAGTAGCACGGGCTATGGTGAGCCCGTAAAGCACTATTATATTGAGGGTAGAGAGAGCTCCCGGCCCAGACAAGATGTCACCATGGTTACTTAGAGAGGAAGCAAATGTACACCTGACTTAGAGTATTCAACACCTGTAGGGAGGTGTTGACACCTGACTCAACACCTGTTGTTCAACATCTCACTGAACAGAGGGCAAACTTCAAGACGAATTATCAAATCCACAAGGGCCGTGTCGAGGATTCGAACCTGATCATGATGCATCATATTCTCGGCATGATGATGCGAGGGTTGATGCTCTCGGACGTAGGTTCGAATCACCATCACGGCCCTTGTGGATTTGTTCATCTGATGCGTCAGGCTATTGTGATTCCTGTGTGTGTAATTCAAGACGCAATTGTCTCATGTGGTGCAATTAACACTAGAATAGTGTCCCTAACTACTCTACTAGACCATTAGTGTCACTAACTACTCTACTAGACCATTAGTGTTACTAACTACTCTACTAGACCATTAGTGTCCCTAACTACTCTACTAGACCATTAGTGTTACTAACTACTCTACTAGACCATTAGTGTCACTAACTACTCTACTAGACCATTAGTGTCACTAACTACTCTACTAGACCATTAGTGTTACTAACTACTCTACTAGACCATTAGTGTCACTAACTACTCTACTAGACCATTAGTGTCACTAACTACTCTACTAGACCATTAGTGTCCCTAACTACTCTACTAGACCATTAGTGTCCCTAACTACTCTACTAGACCATTAGTGTCCCTAACTACTCTACTAGACCATTAGTGTTACTAACGAAGGCTCAGAGATTCTTAAACACAATTTCGTCAAATAAGGAAAATCGAAGGAAAATAAGTTTCAGAAACTCATTAGAGTTCTTCGTACAACAATCTTCCCGGCTTCTAGTTCCTACACACTAATATATAACAATAACGGATACACTGCATATTCCTTATTGTCAGGAAGGACTTGACATTGTCTCCACACAAGATATCTTCTTATCTTGAGATGATTTCGGTGCTTTAGTGTCCCTGCGGCCCGGTCCTCGACCAGGCCTCCACCCCCAGGAAGCAGCCCGTGACAGCTGACTAACACCCGAGCCGAGTGGACAGCACGCTGGACTTGTGATCCTGTGGTCCCGGGTTCAATCCCAGGCGCCGGCGAGAAACAATGGGCAGAGTTTCTTTCACCCTATGCCCCTGTTACCTAGCAGTAAAATAGGTACCTGGGTGTTAGTCAGCTGTCACGGGCTGCTTCCTGGGGGTGGAGGCCTGGTCGAGGACCGGGCCGCGGGGACACTAAAAAGCCCCGAAATCATCTCAAGATAACCTCAAGATAACGGAACAGAAAATAAATAGTATATATGTGGTTAGCAGTGTAAATGTCTGGCCACGTCTGTGGTAGAAAATAATAATAAAGTGATTGGGCTACCTCTCAGGAAGGAAACAGAGGTGACACTATATTGACCAGACCGCACACTAGAAGGTGAAGGGACGACGACGTTTCGGTCCGTCCTGGACCATTCTCATCGACTTGAGAATGGTCCAGGACGGACCGAAACGTCGTCGTCCCTTCACCTTCTAGTGTGTGGTCTGGTCAACATACTTTAGCCACGTTATTGTGACACATCGCTTGCAGCCGACACTATGACCATGCCGCAAGGCGCGGCATTACGGCCCAAACTGTTCCGCTTCACTACTCCACCCTAACAATGTTTACTGACGCAAAACTAATGAGAACACAGCACAAAGGAGCCTTCTAGGGGCCTATATATAACCTTTTTAACCCACGTTCAGGACGCAGCTCATAGCATGCAAGGTCTAGCGCAAGAAGAGATCCAAAGACTCGCGCCGACACCCGTACCCGAGCTGAAGGGTTTGAGTTAATAGGAAAGATTCAAGGCCTCTGACCTCACCCCACTGGAGAAGGGGATAGACATAAGGGATTCCACCAGGAGAGTTACAGTAGAAACATCTAGGATCGTCACGCACGCACTCACGAACGCACGCACTCACGAATACACGCACTCACGAATACACGCACTCACGAACACACGCACTCACGAACACACGCACTCACGAACACACGCACTCACGAACACACGCACTCACGAACACACGCACTCACGAACACACGCACTCACGAACACACGCACTCACGAACACACGCACTCACGAACACACGCACTCACGAACACACGCACTCACGAACACACGCACTCACGAACACACGCACTCACGAACACACGCACTCACGAACACACGCACTCACGAACACACGCACTCACGAACACACGCACTCACGAACACACGCACTCACGAACACACGCACTCACGAACACACGCACTCACGAACACACGCACTCACGAACACACACACTCACGAATACACGCACTCACGAATACACACACTCACGAACGCACGCACTCACGAATACACGCACTCACGCACTAGGGGCCACGCCGCTGAGTGAACAGCACTTGGGGGGGAGGTCGTAATCTTGAGTCCCGGGTTTGATTCCTGGCCGAGGCAGAAACAAAATAATTTCTTTCACCCTGATGTCTCTGTTCGCCTTGCAGTAAATAGGTGCACCTGGGAATTAGGGGGGAAGCGATACGGGGAGATAGGAAACAGGCAAAATGGGATAAACCAGATCAAATGAGAAAGAATGGCTGAGTTGCCTTCAAGGGAACGAGCAATTAGAGGAGCCAAGGGCCTGAGGGGAGATGGTTACGAGAACAATGAAAGGGTCTAGCAGAGAGGGGACACAGGAAAGGGCTGAGAGGGGACACAGGAAAGGGCAGAGAGGGGACACAGGAAAGGGCAGAGAGGGGACACAGGAAAGGCCTGAGAGGGGACACAGGAAAGGCCTGAGAGGGGACACAGGAAAGGGCTGAGAGGGGACACAGGAAAGGGCAGAGAGGGGACACAGGAAAGGCCTGAGAGGGGACACAGGAAAGGCCTGAGAGGGGACACAGGAAAGGGCAGAGAGGGGACACAGGAAAGGGCTCAGAGGGGACACAGGAAATCAATGCTAATGGAAGAGGAAGCGAGACAGGTGATGACAGTGGACTGGTAAAAATGGAAGAGAAGTGGGAGAGTAAAGAGAAGAAATGCGCATTGAAAAAAACTACAAAAATGTCAATAGACCCATTCGAAGCAGTCTATTGGTCTACACGAGGCAGGGTCTATTGGCCTACACGAGGCAGGGTCTATTGGCCTACACGAGGCAGGGTCTATTGGCCTACACGAGGCAGGGTCTATTGGCGTACACGAGGCAGGGTCTATTGGCGTACACAAGGCAGGATCTCGTATCTATATCCACCCAAACCCATTCGCATGTTTAACCTACGCTTGAAACACACAGACGTCCTCTTTCGTATGTAAAATTGCCTGAGAATCTGGGCCCATTCGAGGCGGAACCCTCCGGCACAATTTAAGACTTGATCAGTCATGGGAAGTAGAACTCTAAGCTTTCAGACTTTCTCCTCACTGGCTGCGTCTTAAAACATAACTTTAAAGACTTGATTCTTTCTGCATTATCCAAGGTAAATCGGGGAAACTAAATTACCTCAATTCAAACCATTTTACTCTAATTTTAAAATACATTATTATAGGGCTTAAATGTATTTGGAAAAATACATCTATACAGGTATTTAAATTCACGAGAAAGAGGCACTGGCACGCAATCGACAGAGGCACCAATGCCAACACTTGCAGGGATGTAGACACCAGTGCCAGCAGCTCGTCATGGTTCAGACGGTAGTGCAAGTGCCTGCAGTGTCCACTTACGCCGGTTCGAACCCATCGTGTAACTTCTGTTATACCAACTTGCATACCACGTCGAGTCCACAATAACTCATACATCGACGGACAGCTTATACAATACAATACAACAGTGTCCAATTATTTTGATTCCTGTGAAATTTTATTTATAGTGACATGGCATTGTCCTGAGTCATGAATGAATTTATCGTGATGTATGAATTTATTTTAAGTTTCGAGATCTTGGAAATAAACCCAGAAGTATGAAAGATTATAGACAGAACAGATTTACCTACATTTCCCTTACAGTCTAAGGCAAATGTATAATAATTTCAGTATATTTTGTAAGGTTCCTTCCTTACCTTGAAGTGGTTCGGTCTGATAACGTCGCCTGGTTAATGGTATTCTCAATCAGGCTTTTAGACGTCACTGCCTGACTTCTGAATGATCAGGCGTCTCTTGGATCAGGCGTCTCTTGGATCAGAGCATCTCTTGGATCAGGCGTCTCTTGGATCAGGCGTCTCTTGGATCAGAGCATCTCTTGGATCAGGCGTCTCTTGGATCAGGCGTCTCTTGGACCAGGCGTCTCTTGGACCAGGCATCTCTTGGACCAGGCGTCTCTTGGACCAGGCATCTCTTGGACCAGGCATCTCTTGGACCAGGCATCTCTTGGACCAGGCATCTCTTGGACCAGGCATCTCTTGGACCAGGCATCTCTTGGACCAGGCATCTCTTGGACCAGGCGTCTCTTGGACCAGGCATCTCTTGGACCAGGCATCTCTTGGACCAGGCGTCTCTTGGACCAGGCATCTCTTGGACCAGGCGTCTCTTGGACCAGGCATCTCTTGGACCAGGCATCTCTTGGACCAGGCGTCTCTTGGACCAGGCATCTCTTGGACCAGGCATCTCTTGGACCAGGCATCTCTTGGACCAGGCGTCTCTTGGACCAGGCATCTCTTGGACCAGGCATCTCTTGGACCAGGCATCTCTTGGACCAGGCATCTCTTGGATCCAGGCGTCTCTTGGACCAGGCATCTCTTGGACCAGGCATCTCTTGGACCAGGCATCTCTTGGACCAGGCATCTCTTGGACCAGGCATCTCTTGGACCAGGCATCTCTTGGACCAGGCGTCTCTTGGACCAGGCATCTCTTGGACCAGGCGTCTCTTGGACCAGGCATCTCTTGGACCAGGCATCTCTTGGACCAGGCATCTCTTGGACCAGGCGTCTCTTGGACCAGGCATCTCTTGGACCAGGCATCTCTTGGACCAGGCGTCTCTTGGACCAGGCGTCTCTTGGACCAGGCATCTCTTGGACCAGGCATCATATGAATTTGTCTTTCCAGCACCGTGAGTTATCAGATCGTTATGACCCTTATGTATAGTCTCCTGGTGATTAGAGGTCTCGGTATAGATAAATTAAACGATTGGCCTCAATAACCGACTCGGCTAGGTATTAATACCATACGTCTACAAGATGACCATTACATAAATGGTACAAGAAGTTACCAGGAGGCGACACTAGCCTCATTTCCATAACTGCTACTAATTCCAAGTCCCTTTTAGAACCGTCTAGGTACGAGTGTTCGATCCCATTCTAGTGCTTTACGATCTCTAAAACATAGAATATCATGAGTAAGAACGGAATGCTCTAAGATTTAAGGTTTGGGTTCTATTCTTGGTTCGACTTCTCTCTCTGGAATGACTCCAGGTGGGAACAACCCGTGTTCAAACAAGACCTAAGAACACATTCTTAGCTGGCACTCTGTTTCCAATCCTATAATCTGAAGACATTCACACGACAAGGGAGGTTAAATACAGAGGTAAGGGCATGGTAAATGCCGAATGAGAGAGGAATAAAGCAGAGGAACAGGAGGTAAATGCCGATAGGAATGGAGTAGATGCATAGAAATGTAAATGGATTGTTGTGAGAATGGAGAGGAATGGTCAATTGCTTTCCATTCCTCTTGGTCCTCTGCGATTCCGGCCAGATTTGGAGAGCCGTATTTCTGCCCGACTGAGGCACACAATGCACCGTTGGACAGTTTCACCAAGCACCGCTGACCGGCAGTGGCACTCCCTGGAAACACAAACCAAAATCGTCTCTGTTTTCCGCTTGTTACAACTTGTAATAAAGTTGTTACATTTTGGCTTAACGTGTTTATGACGCATTAGAACGTTGTTACAACTTGCTATATTGGTTGTTATAACTGGTTAGGAAGTGTTAAAACTTGTTCGAACGTTGTACCAACGTCGT
>WNGS01045742.1:31593-69363 GCA_020271785.1 Procambarus virginalis
CTGCTTCCTTGTCTGCTTGCGTTCCTGCTATTTGGCTGCCAACAGCAGAGCAAGTTAGACTTGTATCATGTGACGATGAAAGATGATGATTATGATGATTAAGATTCACTACCAGAAACAAAAAGCTCCAAGTAGCACGGGCTATGGTGATCCCGTAGAAGCTGATGAAGCAGATCTCTTATAATGGCGAAGTTTAACCACGAGAAAATAAACTGGTAAATCTAATAATAAATTAATCAGGACGAAGGCATGATCGATAGACTCCTGGTCGAAGGCGTGATCAATCGACTCTAGGTTGATCGATCATGCCTTACACCCATTTACACATACCACAAAGTTTACACACACACCTGCCAACACCACACACACCTGTTGGTAGCAGCACGACGGAACAAGCGAACTGTCAATTAAGCAATCGGAAAAAAACATCGATTAATTATCAGAATCATAAGTTCAAAGTGTGGATACAACTCGATCCCAAATTATAAAGAAACTGTCTAATGAACTGGTAGTGGTGGGTGTATCTACACCACTGTGGGTGGTGGTAGTGGTGGGTGTAACCTACACCCACTGTGGGTGGTGGTAGTGGTGGGTGTACCCTACACCCACTGTGGGTGGTGGTAGTGGAGGGTGTATCCTACACCCACTGTGGGTGGTGGTGGTGGGTGTACCCTACACCCACTGTGGGTGGTGGTGGGTGTAAGCTACACCCACTGTGGGTGGTGGTGGGTGTAAGCTACACCCACTGTGGGTGGTGGTGGGTGTAAGCTACACCCACTGTGGGTGGTGGTGGGTGTACCCTACACCCACTGTGGGGGTGGTAGTGGTGGGTGTACCCTACACCCACTGTGTGGTGGTAGTGGTGGGGTACCTACACCCACTGTGTGGTGGTAGTGGTGGTTGTACCCTACACCCACTGTGTGGTGGTAGTGGTGGGTGTAAGCTACATCCACTGTGTGGTGGTAGTGGTGGGTGTAACCTACACCCACTGTGGGTGGTGGTAGTTGGGGGGTGTACCCTACACCCACTGTGAGTGGTGGTAGTGGGGGTGTAACCTACACCCACTGTGGGTGGTGGTAGTGGGGTGTAACCTACACCCACTGTGGGTGGTGGTAGTGGGGGTGTAACCTACACCCACTGTGGGTGGTGGTAGTGGTGGATTGTAACCTACACCCACTGTGGGTGGTGGTAGTGGGGGTTGTACCGTACACCCACTGTGGGTGGTGGTAGTGGTGGGTGTATCCTACACCCACTGTGGGTGGTGGTAGTGGTGGCTGTAACCTACACCACTGTGGGTGGTGGTAGTGGTGGGTGTATCCTACACCCACTGTGGGTGGTGGTAGTGGTGGGTGTATCCTACACCCACTGTGGGTGGTGGTAGTGGTGGGTGTATCCTACACCCACTGTGGGTGGTGGTAGTGGTGGGTGTATCCTACACCCACTGTGGGTGGTGGTAGTGGTGGGTTGTACCCTACACCCACTGTGGGTGGTGGTAGTGGTGGGTGTATCCTACACCCACTGTGGGTGGTGGTAGTGGTGGGTGTATCCTACACCCACTGTGGGTGGTGGTAGTGGTGGGTGTATCCTACACCCACTGTGGGTGGTGGTGTGTTGGGTGTATCCTACACCCACTGTGGGTGGTGGTAGTGGTGGCTGTATCCTACACCCACTGTGGGTGTATCCTACACCCACTGTGGGTGGTGGTAGTGGTGGGTTGTACCCTACACCCACTGTGGGTGGTGGTAGTGGTGGGTTGTACCCTACACCCACTGTGGGTGGTGGTAGTGGTGGTTGTACCCTACACCCACTGTGGGTGGTGGTAGTGTGTATCCTACACCCACTGTGGGTGGTGGTAGTGGTGGGTGTATCCTACACCCACTGTGGGTGGTGGTAGTGGTGGGTGTATCCTACACCCACTGTGGGTGGTGGTAGTGGTGGGTGTATCCTACACCCACTGTGGGTGGTGGTAGTGTCCTTATCTTCAAGAGAGGCAGTTTAGCAGGAAACTACTAACCCGTCAGCCTATCACTATCTAGTTCAGACACCAGCCAATAGGATCACATTCTTCACCATCCCCCACGTTGACTGGTCATTAGGGCACGGGCCTGGCTTCCTGCAAGGTCGGGGTTCAATCCCCAATGTGTTCATGTGGCTGAGTGGTCAAACAATCCACTGGAACAGTATCCCAACACAGTGCAGAATTACAGACCAAACAGGCCACTAGAACAGTATCTAACACACACTGCAGAGTTACAGACCTGCCGAAACCTCTACATCTTTCCTTAATCCTGGCATTAATAGATTACCGTCAGATTAATACATTACCGTCAGATTAATAGATTACCGTCAGATTAATACATTACCGTCAGATAATAGATTACCGTCAGATTAATACATTACCGTCAGATTAATAGATTACCGTCAGATTAATACATTACCGTCAGATTAATAGATTACCGTCAGATTAATACATTACCGTCACTATTAATACTCGGGAACGGTAACAATTTCAGGGTCAATTACTGTCCATCTGACAGAGCCTAATTGGTCGACCTGTCCTTAATCTGAATGTACTGTATTTCATATATTGTGAATTTCCTTTGTGTCGCTGTTTTCTTCTTGTTGTATTTAGTTTGTCCCTTGTTCTTATATTTGCTGTATTATGCATCATGTATTTCGTTCCCACTTGCTGTATCAGTTTATAATCGATATCGGTCTCACAATCGTTATCGGTCTCTCACAATCGTTATCGGTCTCTCACAATACGATATCGGTCTCTCACAATCGATATCGGTCTCTCACAATCGATATCGGTCTCTCACAATACGATATCGGTCTCTCACAATACGATATCTGTCTCTCACAATACGATATCTGTCTCTCACAATACGATATCGGTCTCTCACAATCGATATCGGTCTCTCACAATACGATATCGGTCTCTCACAATCGATATCGGTCTCTCACAATCGATATCGGTCTCACAATCGATATCGGTCTCTCACAATCGATATCGGTCTCTCACAATACGATATCGGTCTCTCACAATACGATATCGGTCTCACAATACGATATCGGTCTCACAATACGATATCGGTCTCTCACAATCGTTATCGGTCTCTAATCAAACAATAAACAGTGTACATTATTAAGTATATTATAAATCCCACCTCACTGCACTGTTTAATTGTGAATTCTATTGGCTACCTCTCGCCTGATTTCACGAAACCCGTACATCTGTAATCACGGACATGTATAGTATACTATTCATGCCTACCTGCAATGACGGGTCATGTATACTTAATAATTCATAATCATCACCAAGCCATCTTGGTGATCTCTCCTGGGCTGTGTCTACAATATTTGTCCGTACTCCCACAAACTTGAGATTAATGTACGAGTATTTATGAATTATTTTTTCTGATTGGGTGGGTGGCAGGGCGTGGCAGAGGGTGGCAGAGGGTGGCAGAGGGTGGCAGAGGGGCTTTCTGAGTGTAGGGGTTGGGTGGCTGTCTGGCTTGGAGAGCAGCCAACTCTACCACGCCTGGGTTTTTTCTGTGCTGTCAAATTTGGGGTTATTTACCAGTCAATCTGTCATTCCAAGCGCCTGTACCTACCTCCCTCCTCCCCCACACACAACAGAGAAGAGGATATAGACAGATTTAGAACATTTCTTAGCATTTAATGCAAGTTTCCAGGAAGTTTCTTAATCCTGAACGTGATCTGACACTAGAGTCAAATGCCTTATGCTCTTTCTCCCACTTAAACATTCTTTGAGATGCGGTCCAAGACGCTATCAGAAAACTATGATGTGAACTGGGGGTAGAGATTGTTGTTGTTGTTAAGATTCGCTACCCGGAACAATGTTCCAAGTAGCACGGGCTATGGTGAGCCCGTAAAGCACTATTATATGAGGGTAGAGAGAGCTCCCGGCCCAGACAAGATGTCACCATGGTTACTTAGAGAGGAAGCAAATGTACACCTGACTTAGAGTATTCAACACCTGTAGGGAGGTGTTGACACCTGACTCAACACCTGTTGTTCAACATCTCATGAACAGAGGGCAAACTTCAAGACGAATTATCAAATCCACAACGGCCGTGTCGAGGATTCGAACCTGATCATGATGCATCATATTCTCGGCATGATGATGCGAGGGTTGATGCTCTCGGACGTAGGTTCGAATCACCATCACGGCCCTTTGGATTTGTTCATCTGATGCGTCACGCTATTGTGATTCCTGTGTGTGTAATTCAAGACGCAATTGTCTCATGTGGTGCCATTAACACTAGAATAGTGTCCCTAACTACTCTACTAGGCCATTAGTGTCCCTAACTACTCTACTAGACCATTAGTGTCACTAACTACTCTACTAGACCATTAGTGTTCCTAACTACTCTACTAGACCATTAGTGTTCCTAACTACTCTACTAGGCCATTAGTGTTCCTAACTACTCTACTAGACCATTAGTGTCCCTAACTACTCTACTAGACCATTAGTGTCCCTAACTACTCTACTAGACCATTAGTGTCCCTAACTACTCTACTAGACCATTAGTGTCCCTAACTACTCTACTAGACCATTAGTGTCCCTAACTACTCTACTAGACCATTAGTGTCCCTAACTACTCTACTAGACCATTAGTGTCCCTAACTACTCTACTAGACCATTAGTGTCCCTAACTACTCTACTAGACCATTAGTGTCCCTAACTACTCTACTAGACCATTAGTGTCCCTAACTACTCTACTAGACCATTAGTGTCCCTAACTACTAGACCATTAGTGTCACTAACTACTAGACCATTAGTGTCCCTAACTACTCTACTAGACCATTAGTGTCCCTAACTACTCTACTAGACCATTAGTGTCCCTAACTACTCTACTAGACCATTAGTGTTACTAACGAAGGCTCAGAGATTCTTAAACTCAATTTCGTCAAGTAAATAAGAAAAATAAGGAAAATCGAAGGAAAATAAGTTTCAGAAAGTCATTAGAGTTCTTCGTACAACAATCTTCCCGGCTTCTTGCCTTCTGATAATGACTTAAGAGTTCCTACACGCTAATATATAACAATAACGGATAGACTGCATATTCCTTATTGCCAGGAAGGACTTGACATTGTCTCCACACAAGATATCTTCTTATCTTGAGATGATTCGGTGCTTTAGTGTCCCTGCGGCCCGGTCCTCGACCAGGCCTCCACCCCAGGAAGCAGCCCGTGACAGCTGACTAACACCCGAGCCGAGTGGACAGCACGCTGGACTTGTGATCCTGTGGTCCCGGGTTCAATCCCAGGCGCCGGCGAGAAACAATGGGCAAAGTTTCTTTCACCCTATGCCCCTGTTACCTAGCAGTAAAATAGGTACCTGGGTGTTAGTCAGCTGTCACGGGCTGCTTCCTGGGGGTGGAGGCCTGGTCGAGGACCGGGCCGCGGTGACACTAAAAAGCCCGAAATCATCTCAAGATAACCTCAAGATAACGGAACAGAAAATAAATAGTATATATGTGGTTAGCAGTGTAAATGTCTGGCCACGTCTGTGGTAGAAAATAATAATAAAGTGATTGGGCTACCTCTCAGGAAGGAAACAGAGAGGTGACACTATATTGACCAGACCACACACTAGAAGGTGAAGGGACGACGACGTTTCGGTCCGTCCTGGACCATTCTCATCGACTTGAGAATGGTCCAGGACGGACCGAAACGTCGTCGTCCCTTCACCTTCTAGTGTGTGGTCTGGTCAACATACTTTAGCCACGTTATTGTGACACATCGCCTGCAGGTGACACTATGACCATGCCGCAAGGCGCGGCATTACGGCCCAAACTGTTCCGCTTCACTACTCCACCCTAACAATGTTTACTGATGCAAAACTAATGAGAACAGAGCACAAAGGAGCCTTCTAGGGGCCTATATATAACCTTTTTAACCCACGTTCAGGACGCAGCTCATAGCATGCAAGGTCTAGCGCAAGAAGAGATCCAAAGACTCGCGCCGACACCGTACCCGAGCTGAAGGGTTTGAGTTAATAGGAAAGATTCAAGGCCTCTGACCTCACCCCACTGGAGAAGGGGATAAGACAAAGGATTCCACCAGGAGAGTTACAGTAGAAACATCTAGGATCGTCACTCACGCACTCACGAACGCACGCACTCACGAATACACGCACTCACGAATACACGCACTCACGAATACACGCACTCACGAATACACGCACTCACGAATACACGCACTCACGCACTAGGGGCCAAGCCGCTGAGTGAACAGCGCTTGGGGGGGAGGTCGTAATCTTGAGTCCCCGGGTTGATTCCTGCCGAGGCAGAAACAAAATAATTTCTTTCACCCTGATGTTTCTGTTCACCTTGCAGTAAATAGGTGCACCTGGGAATTAGGGGGGAAGCGATACGGTGAGATAGGAAACAGGCAAAATGGGATAAACCAGATCAAATGAGAAAGAATGGCTGAGTTGCCTTCAAGGGAATGAGCAATTAGAGGAGCCAAGGGCCTGAGCGGAGATGGTTACGAGAACAATGAAAGGTCTAGCAGAGAGGGGACACAGGAGAGGGCTGAGAGGGGACACAGGAAAGGCCTGAGAGGGGACACAGGAAAGGCCTGAGAGGGGACACAGGAAAGGCCTGAGAGGGGACACAGGAAAGGCCTGAGAGGGGACACAGGAAAGGGCTCAGAGGGGTAACAGGAAATCAATGCTAATGGAAGAGGAAGCGAGACAGGTGATGACAGTGGACTGGTAAAAATGGAAGAGAAGTGGGAGAGTAAAGAGAAGAAATGCGCATTGAAAAAAACTACAAAAGTGTCAATAGACCCATTCGAAGCAGTCTATTAGTCTACACGAGGGCAGGGTCTATTGGTCTACACGAGGCAGGATCTATTGGTCTACACGAGGCAGGGTCTATTGGTCTACACGAGGCAGGATCTATTGGTCTACACGAGGCAGGATCTATTGGTCTACACGAGGCAGGGTCTATTGGTCTACACGAGGCAGGGTCTATTGGTCTACACGAGGCAGGGTCTATTGGTCTACACGAGGCAGGGTCTATTGGTCTACACGAGGCAGGGTCTATTGGCCTACACGAGGCAGGATCTATTGGTCTACACGAGGCAGGATCTATTAGTCTACACGAGGCAGGGTCTATTGGTCTACACGAGGCAGGATCTATTGGTCTACACGAGGCAGGATCTATTGGTCTACACGAGGCAGGCTCTATTGGTCTACACGAGGCAGGGTCTATTGGTCTACACGAGGCAGGATCTATTGGCCTACACGAGGCAGAGTCTATTGGCCTACACGAGGCAGGGTCTATTGGCCTACACGAGGCAGAGTCTATTGGCCTACACGAGGCAGAGTCTATTGGCCTACACGAGGCAGGGTCTATTGGTCTACACGAGGCAGGGTCTATTGGTCTACACGAGGCAGGATCTATTGGCCTACACGAGGCAGAGTCTATTGGCCTACACGAGGCAGGGTCTATTGGCCTACACGAGGCAGAGTCTATTGGCCTACACGAGGCAGGATCTATTGGCCTACACGAGGCAGGGGTCTATTGGCCTACACGAGGCAGGGTCTATTGGCCTACACGAGGCAGGGTCTATATGGCCTACACGAGGCAGGATCTATTGGCCTACACGAGGCAGGATCTATTGGCCTACACGAGGCAGGATCTATTGGTCTACACGAGGCAGGGTCTATTGGTCTACACGAGGCAGGTTCTATTGGTCTACACGAGGCAGGGTCTATTGGCCTACACGAGGCAGGTTCTATTGGTCTACACGAGGCAGGGTCTATTGGCCTACACGAGGCAGGATCTATTGGCCTACACGAGGCAGGGTCTATTGGCCTACACGAGCAGGGGTCTATTGGTCTACACGAGGCAGGATCTATTGGCCTACACGAGGCAGGGTCTATTGGCCTACACGAGGCAGGGGTCTATTGGCCTACACGAGGCAGGGTCTATTGGCCTACACGAGGCAGGGTCTATTGGCCTAAACGAGGCAGGATCTATTGGTCTACACGAGGCAGGGTCTATTGGTCTACACGAGGCAGGTTCTATTGGTCTACACGAGGCAGGGTCTATTGGCCTACACGAGGCAGGTTCTATTGGTCTACACGAGGCAGGGTCTATTGGCCTACACGAGGCAGGATCTATTGGCCTACACGAGGCAGGGTCTATTGGCCTACAGAGGCAGGGGTCTATTGGTCTACACGAGGCAGGATCTATGGCNCGATAAACGTGCCACAGTATTGCCATCATAGAGGTCAAGAACACCTATCGCAGAACTGGTGTAAATAACAACCCAATTAAGTGGTTAGACTTTTAGAGCGTAAGACCAAGCAGGTTAGACCTACCGGAAGTCTCCACGGACGAGGCCGGAGCGGGTAGCAATGCCAAAGTTACTAAGTGCTTGCGTAACTGCTTCGTGAATCTAACCCCAGGTTCGTAAGTGCTTGCGTAACTGCTTCGTGAATCTGGCCCCAGCTTCGTAAGTGCTTGCGTAACTGCTTCGTGAATCTGCCCCAGGTTCGTAAGTGCTTGCATAACTACTTCGTGAAACTGACCCCAGGTTCGTAAGTGCTTGCGTAACTGCTTCGTGAACTTGACCGTAGAAAAACCCAAGTACATCTACAACACTTGACCTTAAAGAACTCAAAACATATAGAAGGGATTGGAGTGATAAGTATGGAGAACAAGATGGAGGAGGACCTACCTTAGAGTGGTGCCCCTCGAAGCCTGCACAAACTCCTCCACAGGGTCGACGTAGCACTCCAAAACCAGGACCATGTACTCGCAGCTCGACACCTGTACAAGGGGAAGAGAACGCCTGTTAACTTGTATTCAACACTTACACCCAATATCATATATACTCGTTAGTAATCTGAGATTAATGGCTTTTTACAATAAGATTATTTTTTATTAATATTTACCTGTTACCTGGATCATCTTGAGGTTATCTTGAGATAATTTCGGGGTTTTAGTGTCCCCGCGGCTCGGTCTTCGACCAGGCCTCCATTCCCAGGAAGCAGCCCGTGACAGCTGACTAACACCCAGGTACCTATTTTACTGCTAGGTAACAGGGGGCATAGGGGGAATGAAACTCTAGCCCATGTTTCTCGCCGGCGCCTGGGATCGATCCCAGGACCACAGGATCACAAGTCCAGTGTGCTGTCCGCTCGGCCGACCGGCTCCCTACCATATACACTGTAGTGATACTGAAGTACAGTGTCACTGTACTTCAGTGTCACCGTTAAACATCATGTTATTTTCTGTTGCCCAATCGAAGACATTATTAATATCTACCTGTAGTCTTTCAGTGTCTTCTACAGTGACAATTTTCATGCTGATTTTTGTGTCATCTGCAAAGGATGACACGAAGCTGTGACTTGTGTTTTTGTCTATATCAGAGATAAGAATGAGAAATAGCAGTGGTGCCAGGACTGTGCCCTGGGGTACAGAGCAGTGGTACAAGGACTGTGCCCTGGGGTACAGAGCAGTGGTGCCAAGACTGTACCCTGGGGTACAGAGCAGTGGTACAAGGACTGTGCCCTGGGGTACAGAGCAGTGGTACAAGGACTGTGCCCTGGGGTACAGAGCAACGGTACAAGAACTGTGCCCTGGGGTACAGAGCAGTGGTACAAGAACTGTGCCCTGGGGTACAGAGCAGTGGTACAAGGACTGTGCCCTGGGGTACAGAGCAGTGGTACAAGGACTGTGCCCTGGGGTACAGAGCAACGGTACAAGAACTGTGCCCTGGGGTACAGAGCAGTGGTACAAGGACTCTGCCCTGGGGTACAGAGCAACGGTACAAGAACTGTGCCCTGGGGTACAGAGCAGTGGTACAAGGACTCTGCCCTGGGGTACAGAGCAACGGTACAAGAACTGTGCCCTGGGGTACAGAGCAGTGGTACAAGGACTCTGCCCTGGGGTACAGAGCAACGGTACAAGAACTGTGCCCTGGGGTACAGAGCAACGGGGTACAAGGACTGTGCCCTGAGGTACAGAGCAGTGGTACAAGGACTGTGCCCTGGGGTACAGAGCAACGGTACAAGAACTGTGCCCTGGGGTACAGAGCAGTGGTGCAAGGACTGTGCCCTGGGGTACAGAGCTTTTCACTGCACACAGGCTTGATCTAACTTGATCGCGAACAAAAGGACACTGCCAAAAAACCCGTCTCGAGGTCAGAATATATAACCTGGTACGCTCTGTCCTGTTGAATTATGGCCACCTATGTCCATCCCCTCCCGCACACCAGTCACCCTGCCTGCCACACATTCTTCATGATAGCCAATCAGTACCAAAATGTGACAGTTTAAGCTAAAGATAAAATATCTTTTATAAATATATATTAGACAAATATAAATTAGATAAATATATATAAATATATATTAGACGTGTTTCAAAAACATATAATCATTCATAATTTACAGATTGATGTGTAAATTATTAATTTTATGGGTACCACAACGCCCCCAGGGTAGAGTGGTTTGGGCAATTAAGCGCGGTTGAGTCTCTGGAATACAGGAGCTTAATATTTCCATCTGGTAATTACACTCAAACGACCTAATTACCTTAATCGTGAAGCTCATTCAGCCGGCGCTCGCTGTCTCTTCTACTCCTCTAGCAGCCGGCGCTCAATGCCTCTCCTCCTCCAGCAGGTTATGGTGTAGAAGTCTTGCAAGGTAAGCGTCGGAGCCTCGACCCCGGGTCCGTTGTTGCTGGACAAGCTGGAGTCTGTACTGGAGTGTGAACCTTCCAAGGTCGCACCTCCACCTACAGAGGCGGCCATTAACGCTAGCTCCATTGAAAGCCAAGCTCACTCTCCCTCGTTTAATGCACGAGTTGCAAGCTTGCAACTCTCCGCAAGGAGTCGCTCTGCCGTGCAACTAAGGTTAAGTGTTAACTTGAATGATAAACTTGCACCCTTTCCTTCCCCTTAGTGTTTTGAGGCGTTTTCCTGTTAACATCCTCAGGAACAGGATTGTTCCATGGGCTCTGAGACACCCCATGCTTTTGGGGCGTCAATGATCGTTAGTTCCAGTAACTGCCTCTCGCAGTGGCCTCGTGGCACTGGGGCAACCCGTCCTCGCAAATTTAATAAGTCAATATTGACTTATTAAATATGTGCATAGGTGACATACTTAACATAATAGTTGCCCTTGAAAATCTTCATAGAAAACACCGACCTTACCTAACCTTGTTAGTATGTTAAGATAAGCATCTTATTGCTTCGTAATTACAATTATTACCTAACCCATACCTATAATAGGTTAAGTAACAATTGTAATTACGAAGCTATAAGATGCTTATCTTAACATACTAAGTAGGTTAGGTAAGGTCGGTGTTTTCTATGAAGATTTTCAAGGGAAACTATTATGTTAAGTATGTCACCTATGCACATATTTAATAAGTCAATATTGACTTATTAAATTTGCGAGGACGGGTTGACTGGGGAGGGGGTATCGACCCCTCACCACCCAGTTCCAGCATTACCTGTACCTGATCTTCAGCAGCATAAGGCATAGTTGTGAGGAGTACCCCTCCACTTAGATGCTGTCGCCATAAGCGGCGGTGTAGGCAAGGTTAAAGTGGCTGTTCATGCCTCTTGTATCAACCGGAAGCGAATTCTTTAATCGGATTTCAGCCATTTCGTTCACAGTGCAGTCGTTAACAATGTCAAAGTGATGGTTAGCCATTACGAATTTAATCATTTCCGTACTGTCACTTGTGAGCTGTTACCACAGCCGTCAGCTGGACTGGACGGTCCTGTACAGGTCAGACAATACATGAGGCGGGACCAAAGAGCCAAAGCTCAACCCCCAGCAAGCACAAATAGACGAGCACCGACACATGCAGGCGATGAGTCACAATAACGTGGCTAATGTATGTTGAACAGACCTCTACTTCATCACAATCGACTTGAGAATGGTCCAGGACGGACCGAAACGTCGTCGTCCCTTCACCTTCTAGTGTGTGGTCTGGTCAACATACCGACACATCACAACCAACGCTACCACATCTTCCCCATCACAACTGCGCAACTTCCAGATTTTCAAGACGTTTGAAAAACTTCGTTTCCAATGAGTCTCTTGTCCCTCGATAAAATTTTCAGAGAAATCTATTTCCTTCGGCATCACCTGACTCGCATCTTTCTCATCTCGTGGGCGTCCAATCACTTGGGCTGGACGGTAGAGCGACGGTCTCGCTTCATGCAGGTCGGCGTTCAATCCCCGACCGTCCAAGTGGTTGGGACACCATTCCTTTCCCCCGTCCCATCCCAAATCCTTATCCTGACCCCTTCCCAGTGCTATAAAGTCGTAATGGCTTGGCGCTTTCCCCCTGATAATCTCATCTCGTGGTAGCATCTGAGACATCTCGTGGCAGCATCCGAGGCATCTCTCGGAGCTCTCCTTGTGATAACTGCTCACTCATCTCAGTCTCCTCATCTGACACTCCGTAAAAAATCAAACCTTTGAGTGTAACCAGACACTTAGGAACCCTAGCAACCCACCAAACCCATCATCTGGTGTAGAAGAAAACGTAGAATAGTCGACTATATAAACGTAGTATATAGTCGTTACTATACTTTAAAAGGTTGAATTTGAAACGTTGGTTACACAAGGTAAGGAATGCGACCTAATGTACGAGAAGGCTACACGAGAGGGGGCTACACGAGAGGGCTACACGAGAGGGGCTACACGAGAGGGGCTACACGAGAGGGGGCTGCACGAGAGGGCCTACACGAGAGGGCCTACACGAGAGGGGGCTACACGAGAGGGGGCTACACGAGAGGGGGCTACACGAGAGGGGGCTACACGAGAGGGGGCTACACGAGAGGGGGCTACACGAGAGGGGGCTACACGAGAGGGGCCTACACGAGAGAGGGCCTACACGAGAGGGCCTACACGAGAGGGGGCTACACGAGAGGGGGCTACACGAGAGGGCCTACACGAGAGGGGGCTACACGAGAGGGCCTACACGAGAGGGCCTACACGAGAGGGGCTACACGAGAGGGGGCTACACGAGAGGGCCTACACGAGAGGGCCTACACGAGAGGGCCTACACGAGAGGGCCTACACGAGAGGGGCTACACTAGAGGGCCTACACGAGAGGGGGCTACACGAGAGGGGGCTACACGAGAGGGGCTACACGAGAGGGCCTACACGAGAGGGGCTGCACGAGAGGGGGCTACACGAGAAGAGGCTACACGAGAGGGGCTACACGAGAGGAGGCTACACGAGAGGGCCTACACGAGAGGGCCTACACGAGAGGGCCTACACGAGAGGAGGCTACACGAGAGGGGGCTACACGAGAGGAGGCTACACGAGAGGAGGCTACACGAGAGGGCTACACGAGAGGGGCTGCACGAGAGGAGGCTACACGAGAGGGGCTACACGAGAGGAGGCTACACGAGAGGGCCTACACGAGAGGGCCTACACGAGAGGGCTACACGAGAGGAGCTACCGAGAGGGGCTACACTAGAGGGCCTACACGAGAGGGGCTACACGAGAGGGGGCTACACGAGAGGGGCTACACGAGAGGGCCTACACGAGAGGGGCTGCACGAGAGGGGGCTACACGAGAAGAGGCTACAGAGAGGGGCTACACGAGAGGAGGCTACACGAGAGGGCCTACACGAGAGGGCCTACACGAGAGGGCCTACACGAGAGGAGGCTACACGAGAGGGGGCTACACGAGAGGAGGCTACACGAGAGGGGCTACACGAGAGGGCTGCACGAGAGGAGGCTACACGAGAGGGGCTACACGAGAGGAGGCTACACGAGAGGGCCTACACGAGAGGGCCTACACGAGAGGGCCTACACGAGAGGAGGCTACACGAGAGGGGCTACACGATAGGAGGCTACACGAGAGGGGCTACACGAGAGGGGCTACACGAGAGGAGGCTACAAGAGGGCCTACACGAGAGGGCCTACACGAGAGGGCCTACACGAGAGGGGCTACACGAGAGGGCCTACACGAGAGGGCCTACAGGAGAGGGCCTACACGAGAGGGGCTACACGAGAGGGGCTACACGAGAGGGGGCTACACGAGAGGGGGCTACACGAGAGGGCCTACACTAGAGGGCCTACACGAGAGGGCCTACACGAGAGGAGGCTACACGAGAGGGGGCTACACGATAGGAGGCTACACGAGAGGGGCTACACGAGAGGGGCTACACGAGAAGGCTACACGAGAGGGGCTACACGAGAGGGCCTACACGAGAGGGCCTACACGAGAGGGGCTACACGAGAGGGCCTACACGAGAGGGCCTACAGGAGAGGGCCTACACGAGAGGGGCTACACGAGAGGGGGCTACACGAGAGGGGGCTACACGAGAGGGGGCTACACGAGAGGGCCTACACTAGAGGGCCTACACGAGAGGGGGCTACACGAGAGGGGGCTACACGAGAGGGGCTACACGAGAGGGGCTACACGAGAGGGGCCTACACGAGAGGAGGCTACACGAGAGGAGGCTACACGAGAGGAGGCTACACGAGAGGGCCTACACTAGAGGGCCTACACGAGAGGGGGCTACACGAGAGGGGGCTACACGAGAGGGGCTACACGAGAGGGCCTACACGAGAGGGGCTACACGAGAGGGGCTACACGAGAGGGGGCTACACGAGAGGGGCTACACGAGAGGGGGCTACACGAGAGGGGCTACACGAGAGGGGGCTACACGAGAGGGGCTACACGAGAGGGGCCTACACGAGAGGGGCCTACACGAGAGGGGCCTACACGAGAGGGGCTACACGAGAGGGCCTACACGAGAGGGGCCTACACGAGAGGGGCCTACACGAGAGGGGGCTACACGAGAGGGGGCTACACGAGAGGGGCCTACACGAGAGGAGGCTACACGAGAGGGGCTACACGAGAGGGGGCTACACGAGAGGAGGCTACACGAGAGGGGCTACACGAGAGGAGGCTACACGAGAGGGCCTACACGAGAGGGCCTACACGAGAGGGGCTACACGAGAGGAGGCTACACGAGAGGGGGCTACACGAGAGGGGCTACACGAGAGGGCCTACACGAGAGGGGCTACACGAGAGGGGGCTACACGAGAGGGGCTACACGAGAGGGCCTACACGAGAGGGGGCTACACGAGTGGGCCTACACGAGAGGGGGTACACGAGAGGGGCTACACGAGAGGGGGCTACACGAGAGGGGCTACACGAGAGGAGCTACACGAGAGGGGGCTACACGAGAGGGGGCTACACGAGAGGGGCTACACGAGAGGAGGCTACACGAGAGGGGGCTACACGAGAGGGGCTACACGAGAGGGCCTACACGAGAGGGCCTACACGAGAGGGGGCTACACGAGTGGGCCTACACGAGAGGGGCTACACGAGAGGGGGCTACACGAGAGGGCCTACACGAGAGGGGGGTACACGAGAGGGGCTACACGAGAGGGGGCTACACGAGAGGGGGCTACACGAGAGGAGCTACACGAGAGAGGGGCTACACGAGAGGGGCTACACGAGAGGGGCTACACGAGAGGCCCTACACGAGAGGAGGCTACACGAGAGGGGGCTACACGAGAGGGGCTACACGAGAGGGGGCTACACGAGAGGAGCTACACGAGAGGGGCTACACGAGAGGGGCTACACGAGAGGCCCTACACGAGAGGAGGCTACACGAGAGGGGGCTACACGAGAGGGGCTACACGAGAGGGGGCTACACGAGAGGAGCTACACGAGAGGGGCTACACGAGAGGGGCTACACGAGAGGCCCTACACGAGAGGAGGCTACACGAGAGGGGGCTACACGAGAGGGGCTACACGAGAGGGGGCTACACGAGAGGGGGCTAAACGTGCAGTAGAGCAGCGCCTCAATTTCCGGGCCTTCAGGGGGGGGCGTCCACCGGTGATGACTTCGACTGTGTCATCAAAGCTCTTCAGCACCAGCTCATCAACACAAACTGCTCGCCACCTCCCAGCGCACCTGAGAACCACCAAATTGCCTCGTTCCACGGAACAAGCCAGCGAGGAGTCAATTCCTCCTAATATTAAATTACTCCTACCCACTATTTGCCCAACCGTACAGAAATGGACTGGTAGAAGGGTACTATCAGGGGGAAAGCGCCAAGCCGTTGAGGCTATATAGCACTGGGAAGGGGTCAGGATAAGGATTTAGGATGGACCTACCTACCTATTGACCGCTACTAGATGGTTCCTGGGATCACCGTCCTCGCGGTCCGGTCTCTGACCAGGCCTCCTCCTTCCTGGACTGGTCAACTAGGCTATTGGACGCGACTGTTCGCAGCCTGATGTATGAGTCACAGCCTGGTTGATCAGGTATTCTTCGGAGGTGCTTATCCAGTTCTTTCTTGAACACTGTGAGGGGTCGGCTAGTTATGTCCCTTATGTGTAGTGGAAGTGTGTTGAACAGTCTCGGGCCTCTGATGTTGATAGTTCTCTCTTGAACACTGTGAGGGGTCGGCCAGTTATGTCCCTTATGTGTAGTAGAAGCGTGTTGAACAGTCTCGGGCCTCTGATGTTGATAGTTCTCTCTTGAACACTGTGAGGGGTCGGCCAGTTATGTCCCTTATGTGTAGTGGAAGCGTGTTGAACAGTCTCGGGCCTGTGATGTTGATAGTTCTCTCTTGAACACTGTGATGGGTCGGCCAGTTATGTCCCTTATGTGTAGTGGAACCGTGTTGAACAGTCTCGGGCCTCTGATGTTGATAGTTCTCTCTTGAACACTGTGAGGGGTCGGCCAGTTATGTCCCTTATGTGTAGTGGAAGCGTGTTGAACAGTCTCGGGCCTCTGATGTTGATAGTTCTCTCTTGAACACTGTGAGGGGTCGGCCAGTTATGTCCCTTATGTGTAGTGGAAGCGTGTTGAACAGTCTCGGGCCTCTGATGTTGATAGTTCTCTCTTGAACACTGTGAGGGGTCGGCCAGTTATGTCCCTTATGTGTAGTGGAAGCGTGTTGAACAGTCTCGGGCCTCTGATGTTGATAGTTCTCTCTTGAACACTGTGAGGGGTCGGCCAGTTATGTCCCTTATGTGTAGTGGAAGCGTGTTGAACAGTCTCGGGCCTCTGATGTTGATAGTTCTCTCTTGAACACTGTGAGGGGTCGGCCAGTTATGTCCCTTATGTGTAGTGGAAGCGTGTTGAACAGTCTCGGGCCTCTGATGTTGATAGTTCTCTCTTGAACACTGTGAGGGGTCGGCCAGTTATGCCCCTTATGTGTAGTGGAAGCGTGTTGAACAGTCTCGGGTCTCTGATGTTGATAGTTCTCTCTTGAACACTGTGAGGGGTCGGCCAGTTATGTCCCTTATGTGTAGTGGAAGCGTGTTGAACAGTCTCGGGCCTCTGATGTTGACAGAGTTCTCTCTCAGAGTACCTGTTGCACCTCTGCTTTTCAACGAGGATATTCTGCACATCCTGCCATGTCTTCTGGTCTCATGTGATGTTATTTCTGTGTGCAGGTTTGGGACCAGCCCCTCTAATATTTCCCACATGTAAATTATTATGCATCTCTCGCCCCAACGCTCTCAAAGACCACATCCTTGTAACAAGAAAATAATCTTTTAACAACATTCCGGTAGCGATGGGATACATAGCAGTATGAGAGGGGTCCAACAGGAGCTCTGAGACACCAACACTGTCTCGCTCCGGGTTCTCGTTCGAGGTTCACGGCGCCCTGAACATGACAAGTCTCCTATATGCAACAGGAAGGTGAATCACGCTAATTTTGACACACTGGATTACAAGTCTTATTCTGATTTCAGTTGGCAGCGGAGGATATTGGGTGGAGAATATCTTCCCGCCCCACCACAGAAATAGACCGGGCTCCGAGATTTACATAATCCGGTTAAGGAGATTTAATGTCGTTGCAACTCAAGTTATAGCCATTAATAATGTGATTATAGCTGCAGCTTGTGCTTGTGTTTGCTTGCTTGCCTGTCTGCCTTCTTGCTTGTGTGCTTGCGTTCCTGGTTCCTTGCTTGTCTGCTTGCGTTCCTGGTTCCTTGCTTGTCTGCTTGCGTTCCTGGTTCCTTGCTTGTTTGCTTGCGTTCCTACTTGCTTGCTTACGTTCCTACTTGCTTGTTTGCTTGCTTGCGTTCCTGCTTCCTTGCTTGTCTGCTTGCGTTCCTACTTGCTTGCTTGTCTGCTTGCGTNATCATATCTTGGACTGTTTTTCCTCTAATTTCTTCCTCCCACTGCACTTCTCCCAGATAGTCCCTTATCCTCCTATAGTCTCCTTTCCTGTAGTCAACTCTCCTTTCCCAGTCTCTTGTCCCATGGTCACAAGTTTGAATTCCATCATATAGTCAAAGACTAGGACACAATGGTCACTGGCCCCTAGAGGTATTTCATGCTCCAAATTCTCGATATCTTCTACGTTCTGGGTGAAAATCAGGTCTAATAGGCTCGGTGCATCTCCTCCTCTTTCCCTTGTGTCTTCCTTCACATGCTGTGTTAGGAAATTCCTGTCTATAACATCTACTAATTTTGCTCCCCACGTTTCGTCCCCTCCATGGGGATTCCTTGATTCCCAATCTATCTCTCCATGATTTAGGTCCCCCATGATCAGCAGCTTCGCTCTCATTCTGTGGGCTAGTGTTGCTGCCTTCTGCAGTTCATCTATGCATGCCTTGTTGTTGTCATCATACTCCTGTCTGGGTCTTCTACTGTTTGGTGGGGGATTGTAGATTACCAAGATCACAATCTTCCTCCCATCTACTGTCAAAGTTCCATGTATAAAGCTTGTGCACTCATTGGTAACCCGATTTCCCAGGTCTTCAAACTTCCATTTCCGCTTTATTAGGAGTGCCACTCCCCCTCCCTGTCTCTGTGTCCTCTCTTTTCTTATCACCTGGTACCCTTCAGGAAAGATTGCATCTGAGATCATGTCATTAATTTTAGTTTCCACAATTGCAACTATGTCAGGATTTGCCTCACTCACTCTTTCTTTTATCTCTTCTGCTTTATTAGATACCCCATCAGCATTGGTGTACCAAACCTTGAGATTCTTCATGGAAACTCCTGTACCAGAGTTCTCCCTTCCTCTGGGGGTCTGGGGGGATCTGGGGGGTGTCTGGGGGGTGACTGGGGGCAGGGGGGACCTGGGGGATCTGGGGGGTGTCTGGGGGATGACTGGGGGTGGGGAGGATCCGGGGGTGTCCGGGGGATCCGGGGGTGTCTGGGGGGGTCCGGGGGTGTATGGGGGTGAAAGAGGTCGGGAGGGGTGCTTGGGGGGTTAATGGGGGCTGGGCTTCTAGGAAGGTAGGTAGGAGGGTTTGGGGTAGGGCCTGGGTAGGTAGGTCTGGAGTAGGAAGGGCATACTGGGTCTGAAGATTAGGGAGGGTCTGATAGGCATAGAGGGGTTGCCAGATAGCGTAAGGTTGGGAGTCAGATAGAGGTTGAGAGGTCGGGAGGGGGAAGGATAGAGAGGGTGGGGGGAACCTCCCACCCCCCTCGCAAGGGTGGGGGGTCACATGGAAGGAGAGGGGATGAGGAGGGGTGAGGGCTGGGTAGGTTTTGGGGGTTGAGGGGATGAGGGCTGGGTGGGTTTTTGGGGTTGAGGGGATGAGGGCTGGGTGGGTTTTGGGGGTTGAGGGAATGAGGGCTGGGCGGGTTTTGGGGGTTGAGGTGATGAGGGGGTCCTTTGAATGTGGGATGAAATTGACTGCAGTGGGGTCAGAGGGGTCAAGGGAGGTGTTGGGGAGATAAGCCGGGGCAAGGAGGTCTGATTTGGGGAGGGAGTAACCTGAGAAGCAGTTGTGAGAAGCTGGTTATCCTGGGGTGGATTAGCAGTGGGGCGTGTACCTATGCTCAAATGGGAAGAGTTGTATCGTGGAAGTTTGCTTGCTCTGTGGGCTACCTGCTCCTCCTTCGTCATGAATTTGTCAATATATACGTTGAAGTAACTTTCGCTACCTCTGAGCAAGTGTTTGTGATTCAGTATGTAATCAACTGCCTCTTCGTTGGTGAACTGCACCAGGACAGGACGTTTTCTGTTACAGTTGTATGGTCCAATGCGGCGGTGGATTTCCACTTCATTCCCTGCCATATGGGCTCTCATGTCCCTCAAAATCCCCTGTAGCTCCAAATCCTCAATCTCCATCCTTTCCTGCCTGGATGGTGCCCTGACTTCAAGCAATCCATGAATTATGATTGTCCTCTTTCTCAGGTCAGGGTCATGCTGGTAGCCCCCTCCCTGGCTGACCCCCACCCCTCCCACTCCCGCTACTCCACCTACTCCTACTACCCCTTCCCCTGCCAAGCCTCCCCCATGCCTGCCAAATTCATTAGCAAGCCTAGTTATTTCTCCTTGCCATTCTACCCTGCTCTTCCTGATTTCCTCTTGAATATACTCCATAAACTCTTGTTTGAGTCTTTGAACCTCGTCCTGTATCTTATTAAAGATTTCACTTTTAATCCCCTGGATTAGATCACCTACCCAAACATCCCTCTTCTCTACAAATTTCCCAATCATCTTCTCCACAAACCTATCTTCTTCTTCAATCATAATACTGCTGGACCTAGACGCCCTTCCTGACCTAGTCATTGCTATAATCCAACTTTACGCACAGGGGGTTCCAAGTATCTTACCGTCCTGCTAACACAATAGGTGAGTGAATCTCCAGGAGTCTCCCACGTGGTATTGCTGCCGATGGGGTGAGGTCACGGTCAGAGGTCAGGTCCACTCTGCACACTGCCACAGTACTTCCTGCATCAACTATTTTCAATTACGCTACTTATACTGTTTTTCTTCACTACCTTATGGGTTTGGTCAAAGCCCAAGGGTTTTTTCATTCACTTGTACACACTTTTTCACTTCGAAGTTGCCCGATTACCCCTCCCACGCCACTAGTGAACCAGGAGCTCCCAAACCCACGTCCACTCGACACGATGGTCACAGTAAAAGTGTGTGTGTGTGTGTGTGTGTGTGTGTGTGTGTGTGTGTGTGTGTGTGTGTGTGTGTGTGTGTGTTCGTCCATTGTAATTATGGCTTCAGTAACCTGTGTGTGTGTGTACTCTGTGTTCTATTGCTGTCTCTCAGGCTATTTCAGGAACTGTCTTGCATCTCAGTGACCTACAATCTCCTTCGGTAATTGTTAGTGTCTTTGATGCAAGTAATGATTGTGGCATTAAATCCTGAGAATTATTGCTCTTTGCATAATGGTTAATTGTCTGAGTGTATTTCCTGGTGTTGATTATTGCACGGGTTTACCCTTGCAACTCTGGTCAATGTCCCTTGCTACTGCAAGTGTCGAGTGCAGTTGATATCAGTGTGTTTGAAAAGTGTTCAGTCAGTTCATTTCTGAGTTCGAGGCCCGGAGGCTCAGTCTCAGCATATTAAAGCCACGGGAATGCAACCCGTCCTCGCAAATTCGTATAGTCAATATTGACTTATTAAATACGTGCATAGGTGACATACTAAACATAATAGATACCCTTGAAAAGCTTCATAGAAAACACCGACCTTACCTAACCTTGTTAGTATGTTAAGATAAGCATCTTATTGCTTCGTAATTACAATTGTTACTTAACCTATTATAGGTCAGGGCTAGGTTAAGTAATAATTATAAATACGAAGCAATAAGATGCTTATCTGAACATACTAAGTAGGTTAGGTAAGGTCGGTGTTTTCTATGAAGCTTTTTAAGGGTATCTATTATGTTTAGTATATCACCTATGCACGTATTTAATAAGTCAATATTGACTATACGAATTTGCGAGGACGGGTTGGGGAATGATACCTGGTGTACCTAGTGTAGCTAGTGAACCTATTGTACCTGGTGTACCTTGTAAACCTATTGTACCTGGTGTACCTGGTGTACCGGCGCTGTGTAAAACCTTTAGAATTGGTAGTCTTCATTAACGTAACTTAAAGCTCTCTGTGTAAGTTTATTGAATAAACCAATCGTTATTAATAACTAATTTTCCGCCAACTCTTCCATAAGTAATGATACTAAAGTTCTTTATTACTGCTTAAATAATTAACAAAGCCTCTGGGTGTCGACGCCCCACAAGGCTTTAGCAATGAATACAAATTGTGTGTGTGACCCCAAGTGTGTTTAGCAGTGAGAGAGAACACTGTATAAACATCAGAGGTTCTTCACCACCCTCCCAGCGAGTATAAGAAATACTGCCTGAACAACCGTGGATATCTTCAAGAGAAACCTAGATAGTTTTCTCCAAGGAGTGCCGGACCAACCGGGTTGTGGTGGGTATGTGGGCCTGCGGGCCGCTCCAAGCAACAGCCTGGTGGACCAAGCTCTCACAAGTGATCTGAGACTCGGTGAGCCTCGGTACTGACTCTCACAAACTCAATTACTGTCAATTGAGAGCCTGAATAATGACCACCATTGGGATTGGTGCTGTTGCATGCTGTTGCAGTAATTAATAGTACTCCTCATATCCTCTATGAGACCTATTTACCCACCTTGAGGTTACCTTGAGTGCTTCCGGGGCTTAGTGTCCCCGCGGCCCGGTCCTCGACCAGGCCTCCTCGTTGCTGGACTGATCAACCAGGCTGTTGGACGCGGCTGCTCGCTGCCTGACGAACGAATCACACCCTCACATACATATTATAATTTGTTATCTAGATCACACCATCGATTAATTTCCCGTGAGAGCTCCAATTACCGCCCATGCCACTGCCAGGAGGCCTTTTATGAGCCATATTTTGTTTTTTGCCTTTTTTAAACCTTGTTTGTTGAGAACTATACAGGAAGTTACTGATGTATTTTGACTGTGTGGAGGGGGGGGTCTGGGAGTTCCGTTATATGGGGGGGAATATTGTATGTGTTCTACCCAACTCGTCCTCGCAAATTCGTATAGTCAATATTGACTTATTTAATAAGTGCATAGGTGACATACTTAACATAATAGTTTCCCTTGAAAAGCTTCATAGAAAACACCGACCTTACCTAACCTTGTTAGTATGTTACATAAGCATCTTATTGCTTCGTAATTACAATTGTTACTTAACCTATTATAGGCATATTTTAGGTAATAATTGTAATTACGAAGCTATAAGATGCTTATCTTAACATACCAAGTAGGTTAGGTAAGGTCGGTGCTTTCTATGAAGCTTTTCAAGGGAAACTATTATGTTATGTCACCTACGCACTTATTTAATAAGTCAATATTGACTATACGAATTTGCGAGGATGGGTTGGTTCTACCTTGTATTAGTTGATGCCGTGTTGCCTGCCGTGGTTGCAAGTGTTGCAAGGCGAGCTGGTGGCTGTGACTGACAATATTCCTGGCGAAAGACAGGTGTGGAAGAGGGAGACAGGGTGGAAGAGGGAGACAGTGTGGAAGAGGGAGACAGTGGAAGACACAAGCTGCGATANGCTGGTGTGTGGTGTAGGTCCTCCTGGTGTGGGTGTAGGTCCACCTGGTGTGGGTGTAGGTCCTCCTGGTGTGGGTGTAGGTCCTCCTGGTGTGGGTGTAGGTCCTCCTGGTGTGGGTGTAGGTCCTCCTGGTGTGGGTGTAGGTCCTCCTGGTGTGGGGTGTAGGTCCTCCTGGTGTGGGGTGTAGGTCCTTCTGATGTGGGGTGTAGGTCCTCCTGGTGTGGGTGTAGGTCCTCCTGGTGTGGGGTGTAGGTCCTCCTGGTGTGGGGTGTAGGTGGTCCTGGTGTGGGGTGTAGGTCCTCCTGGTGTGGGGTGTAGGTCCTCCTGGTGTGGGGTGTAGGTCCTCCTGGTGTGGGGTGTAGGTCCTCCTGGTGTGGGGTGTAGGTCCTCCTGGTGTGGGGTGCAGGTCCTCCTGGTGTGGGGTGTAGGTGGTCCTGGTGTGGGTGTAGGTCCTCCTGGTGTGGGGTGTAGGTCCTCCTGGTGTGGGGTGTAGGTCCTCCTGATGTGGGGTGTAGGTCCTCCTGGTGTGGGGTGTAGGTCCTCCTGGTGTGGGTGTAGGTCCTCCTGGTGTGGGGTGTAGGTCCTCCTGGTGTGGGTGTAGGTCCTCCTGGTGTGGGTGTAGGTCCTCCTGGTGTGGGTGTAGGTCCTCCTGGTGTGGGGTGTAGGTCCACCTGGTGTGGGTGTAGGTCCTCCTGGTGTGGGTGTAGGTCCTCCTGGTGTGTGGTGTAGGTCCTCCTGGTGTGGGTGTAGGTCCTCCTGGTGTGGGTGTAGGTCCTCCTGGTGTGGGTGTAGGTCCTCCTGGTGTGGGTGTAGGTCCACCTGGTGTGGGTGTAGGTCCTCCTGGTGTGGGTGTAGGTCCTCCTGGTGTGGGTGTAGGTCCTCCTGGTGTGGGTGTAGGCCCTCCTGGTGTGGGTGTAGGTGGTCCTGGTGTGGGTGTAGGTCCTCCTGGTGTGGGTGTAGGTAGTCCTGGTGTGGGTGTAGGCCCGCCTGGTGTGGGTGTAGGTCCTCCTGGTGTGGGTGTAGGTCCTCCTGGTGTGGGTGTAGGTCCTCCTGGTGTGGGTGTAGGTCCTCCTGGTGTGGGTGTAGGTCCTCCTGGTGTGGGTGTAGGTCCTCCTGGTGTGGGTGTAGGTCCTCCTGGTGTGGGTGTAGGTTCACCTGGTGTGGGTGTAGGTCCTCCTGGTGTGGGTGTAGGTTCACCTGG
Organism: Procambarus virginalis; assembly: GCA_020271785.1. Lineage (NCBI taxonomy): Eukaryota > Metazoa > Arthropoda > Malacostraca > Decapoda > Cambaridae > Procambarus > Procambarus virginalis. Next base: position 56,124 of record WNGS01045742.1, read on the forward strand.
TGTGGGTGTAGGTCCTCCTGGTGTGGGTGTAGGTCCTCCTGGTGTGGGTGTAGGTCCTCCTGGTGTGGGTGTAGGTCCTCCTGGTGTGGGTGTAGGTCCTCCTGGTGTGGGTGTAGGTCCTCCTGGTGTGGGTGTAGGTCCTCCTGGTGTGGGTGTAGGTCCTCCTGGTGTGGGTGTAGGTCCTCCTGGTGTGGGTATAGGTCCTCCTGGTGTGGGTATAGGTCCTCCTGGTGTGGGTGTAGGTCCTCCTGGTGTGGGTGTAGGTCCTCCCGGTGTGGGTGTAGGTCCTCCTGGTGTGGGTGTAGGCCCTCCTGGTGTGGGTGTAGGCCCTCCTGGTGTGGGTGTAGGTCCTCCTGGTGTGGGTGTAGGCCCTCCTGGTGTGGGTGTAGGCCCTCCTGGTGTGGGTGTAGGCCCTCCTGGTATGGGTGTAGGCCCGCCTGGCGTGGGATCGAACCCAGGATCGTGTAAACGCAACCCGGGCAAAAATCATGATGGCATTCTTGAAGGTTCATAGTTTTTGTTATATTGCCCTGAAGTTTCTTGGGCAGCGCCACTCATCCTGTGAGTGGACACACCGCCATAGTGACAGTATTGGGCAGCGCCACTCATCCTGTGAGTGGACACACCGCCATAGTGACAGTATTGGGCAGCGACACTCATCCTGTGAGTGGACACACCGCCATAGTGACAGTATTGGGCAGCGCCACTCATTCTGTGAGTGGACACACCGCCATAGTGACAGTATTGGGAAGCGTCACTCATCCTGTGAGTGGACACACCACCATAGTGACAGTATTGGGCAGCGTCACTCATCCTGTGAGTGGACACACCGCCATAGTGACAGTATTGGGCAGCGTCACTCATCCTTTGAGTGGACACACCGCCATAGTGACAGTATTGGGCAGCGTCACTCATCCTGTGAGTGGACACACCGCCATAGTGACAGTATTGGGCAGCGTCACTCATCCTGTGAGTGGACACACCGCCATAGTGACAGTATTGGGCAGCGCCACTAATCCTGTGAGTGGTCACACCACCATAGTGACAGTATTGGGCAGCGCCACTCATCTTGTGAGTGGACACACCACCATAGTGACAGTATTGGGCAGCGCCACTCATCTTGTGAGTGGACACGCCGCCATACCCACGCCCACACGACGCCTCAAACACCTCCACGACGCCTCGAACACCCCCACGACGCCCCGAACACCCCCACGACGCCCCGAAAACCTCCACGACGCCCTGAACATCCCCACCACGCCCCGAACACCCTCATCACGCCTCGAACACCCCCCACGACGCCCCGAACACCACCAAACACCCACCCACACCTTTAACCCCGGTAAACAAACATAGTAATATTTCCAGTCATTATGCATCTAAATCGCTCGGTGCGAAGCTCAATTGGGCAGCAGCCTAATTCCCCGAGAATTATTACGCTTTAATAATTGTTTCGTTAATGACCTGCCCGCTTTACCTGATTTACATATTAACTGTTGCATGAATAGTGCATTGTTGCAAGCACGTTTAGGCTTTAAGGATGCACGGCGTTATTTAGGGATTATTTAATTTAATTTGGGTACGAATCGGTTAGCAGAATAGACGTTAAGTGTATACAGGTGCTAGTGTAGACACCTGTAGGACCACCTGTCTTGTCAACACCTGTAGATCACCTGAGTGTCTTGTCAACACCTGTAGAACCACCTGAGTGTGTTGTCAACACCTGTAGGACACCCGAGTGTCTTGTCAACACCTGTAGAACCACCTGAGTGTCTTGTCAACACCTGTAGATCACCTGAGTGTCTTGTCAGCACCTGTAGATCACCTGAGTGTCTCGTCAACACCTGTAGGACACCTGAGTGTCTTGTCAACACCTGTAGGACACCTGAGTGTCTTGTCAACACCTGTAGATCACCTGAGTGCCTTGTCAACACCTGTAGATCACCCGAATGTCTCGTCAACACCTGCAGAACACCCGAATGTCTCGTCAACACCTGTAGAACACCTGTGAATCACCGAGAACCTGTACATTCAAGAGTGAGGCAGACGTAGGTTGGTAGGATGAAGGGGGGGGGTGGTAAGGGTACCTGGATCATACCTGAAGAAGGTTTCGAGAGGTCTTCTACTCCCCCGAGCCCGACCTGAGGCCAGGCTGTGATAACTTAGTCCAACAGGCTGTTGCTTGGAGCGGCCCCGCAGGCCCACATATCCACCACAGCCTGGATGGTCTGGCACTTCTTGCAAGAACTTGTCTAAGTGCTTCTTGAATACATCCACCTTTGTTCCGGCAATATTTCTAATGCTTCTTGGGAGGATGTTGAACAGTTGTGGACCTCTGGTGTTCAGTGTTCTCTGATTGTGCCTTTGGCACCGTTAGCCAGACACCATACTTCCCTGAGATTTTACATGTGGGTTTCCTTCTGTGAGTAGGTCTGTGTCCTGTATCCTGTGTCCCTGTACCCTGTGTCCTGTCCCCTGTGTACTGTACCCTGTGTCCTGTCCCCTGTGTCCTGTACCCTGTGTCCTGTACCCTGTGTCCTTGTACCCTGTGTCCTTGTACCCTGTGTCCTTGTACCCTGTGTCCTTGTACCCTGTGTCCTTGTACCCTGTGTCCTTGTACCCTGTGTCCTTGTACCCTGTGTCCTTGTACCCTGTGTCCTTGTACCCTGTGTCCTTGTACCCTGTGTCCTTGTACCCTGTGTCCTTGTACCCTGTGTCCTGTACCCTGTGTCCTGTGTCCTGTGTCCTGTGTCCTGTACCCTGTGTCCCGTACCCTGTGTCCCGTACCCTGCGTCCTCTACCCTGCGTCCTGAACCCTGCGTCCTGTACCCTGCGTCCTGTACCCTGCGTCCTGTACCCTGCGTCCTGTACCCTGCGTCCGGTACCCTGTGTCCTTGTACCCTGTGTCCTTGTACCCTGTGTCCTGTACCCTGTACCCTGTACCCTGTGTCCTGTACCCTGTGTCCTGTACCCTGTGTCCTGTACCCTGTGTCCTGTACCCTGTGTCCTGTACCCTGTGTCCTGTACCCTGCGTCCCGTACCCTGCGTCCCCTACCCTGCGTCCCCTACCCTGCGTCCTCTACCCTGCGTCCTCTACCCTGCGTCCTCTACCCTGCGTCCTCTACCCTGCGTCCTCTACCCTGCGTCCTCTACCCTGCGTCCTCTACCCTGCGTCCTCTACCCTGCGTCCTCTACCCTGCGTCCTGTACCCTGCGTCCTGTACCCTGCGTCCTCTACCCTGCGTCCTCTACCCTGCGTCCTCTACCCTGCGTCCTCTACCCTGCGTCCTGTACCCTGCGTCCTGTACCCTGCGTCCTGTACCCTGCGTCCTGTACCCTGTGTCCTTGTACCCTGTGTCCTGTACCCTGTACCCTGTGTCCTGTACCCTGTGTCCTGTACCCTGTACCCTGTGTCCTGTGTTTCGTTTAACTTCTTCGTTTCCACCATACTTCAGTACCTTAAACTTGTCACAGTTAAACATGTTATTTTCAGTTGCCCAATCGAAGATTTTATTAGTATCTGCCTGCAGTCTTTCAGCGTCTTCTATGGTGACAATTTTCATGCTGATTTTTGTGTCATCTGCAAAGGATGACACGAAGCTGTGACTTGTGTTTTTGTCTGTATCAGAGATCAGAATGAGAAATAGTAGTGGTGCCAGGACTGTGCCCTGGGGTACAGAGCAGTGGTGCCAGGACTGTGCCCTGGGGTACAGAGCAGTGGTACAAGGACTGTGCCCTGGGGTACAGAGCAGCGATGCCAGGACTGTGCCCTGGGGTACAGAGCAGTGGTACAAGGACTGTGCCCTGGGGTACAGAGCAGTGGTGCCAGGACTGTGCCCTGGGGTACAGAGCAGTGGTGCCAGGACTGTGCCCTGGGGTACAGAGCAGTGGTACAAGGACTGTGCCCTGGGGTACAGAGCAGTGGTGCCAGGACTGTGCCCTGGGGTACAGAGCAGTGGTACAAGGACTGTGCCCTGGGGTACAGAGCAGTGGTGCCAGGACTGTGCCCTGGGGTACAGAGCAGTGGTACAAGGACTGTGCCCTGGGGTACAGAGCAGTGGTACTAGGACTGTGCCCTGGGGTACAGAGCAGTGGTACAAGGACTGTACCCTGGGGTACAGAGCAGTGGTACAAGGACTGTGCCCTGGGGTACAGAGCAGTGGTACAAGGACTGTGCCCTGGGGTACAGAGCAGTGGTGCCAGGACTGTACCCTGGGGTACAGAGCAGTGGTACAAGGACTGTGCCCTGGGGTACAGAGCAGTGGTGCCAGGACTGTACCCTGGGGTACAGAGCAGTGGTACAAGGACTGTGCCCTGGGGTACAGAGCAGTGGTGCCAGGACTGTGCCCTGGGGTACAGAGCAGTGGTGCAAGGACTGTGCCCTGGGGTACAGAGCTTTTCACTGCACTTGGACTTGACCTTACCTGATAGACCCTCACTGTCAACATTCTGTTTGACAAAGTTGAGAATCCAACGCCCCATTTGACCCATTAGTCCTGTTGATCTCATTTTATAGGCCTATCACTCCTTAGTCACATTTGTCGAATGCCTTTGCCAAATCTGTGTATACAACATCTGCATTTTGCTTTTCATCTAAGGCTTCTGTGATTTTGTCATAGTGGTTAAGTAACTGTGACAGACAGGATCTTCCCGCTCTAAATCCATGTTGTCCTGGGTTGTGAAGTTAATTATTTTCCATCAAACTGGAAAGTTGATTCCTAATCACTCTTTTAGGGGGACTGGTAAGGGCAGGGGGGAGAGCTACCTGTCTATGTTCAAGGTATATAGAGGTGATGAGAGAATTTAGATGCTGGAGGGATGCTAACCTCCACAATCAAGAGCATAATTGGCACCAGAATTGTACAATTAACAGATTAGTTACCTGTGTTGCTCCAGCACAAAGAGAGTGAATTGTGAGGCGATTCTATTGATTAGGGAGAAGAATGCAACAGAACCGAGGTGAGTTAGCTGTCTGCTGCCAAATTGCACCTTCCGTGTTAAAGTTTTGCTTGCAACAGCAAGGCATTTGTGTCTGCAGGAGTGAGATGCAGCTCTTGGACCTGCCTTTACATGTGTAAATTAAGTCTTATAATGAAGACATAAGCCGTGTGTCATCATATATCTACTTATGAAAATGTGTATTTTCATAAGTAGATGTAAGTGCAGTATCAACTAACCCGGTTGGTCCAGTAAGAACATATCTAAGTGCCTCTTTAAGAATTCCACTTTTGTTCCGACAACATTTCTAAGAATATTGAACAGCCGTGGACCTCTGACCTTCAGAGATGCTCAGTAATTACGTCTATGGCTCCTCTACTCCACGCTATGGCACCTCTACTCCACGCTATGGCACCTCTACTCCACGCTATGGCACCTCTACTCCACGCTATGGCACCTCTACTCCACGCTATGGCTCCTCTACTCCACGCTATGGCTCCTCTACTCCACGCTATGGCACCTCTACTCCACGCTATGGCACCTGCTTATGGTTCTATTCTCTATATTCTCCCGTAACTTTCACTATAGCATGTTATTCAGAGCTGGTTAAGCAATTAAGGCAGTTTATAATAAATTGATGTGGTACAAGGAGCCGCCGCCTGACTCGAATACGTCAAACAGAAAGGAACTATCAGAAGGGGAAAGCGCCAAGCCATTACGACTATATAGCACTGGGAAGGGGTCAGGATAAGGATTTTGGGATGGGACGGGGGGAAAGGAATGGTGCCCAACCACTTGAGTCGATCGGGGATTGAACGCCGACCTGCATGAAGCGAGACCGTCGCTCTACCGTCCAGCCCAAGTGGCTGAGTTACGTGAAACAGAGGTTTCATATTAATATTAGTAGTCTTAAGCAAAATGGAAGTTCAATGCTCTCATGAGTACTCACCTAGTTGTACTCACCTAGTTGTGCTTGCGGGGGTTGAGCTCTGGCTCTTTGGTCCCGCCTCTCAACCGTCAATCAACAGGTGTACAGTTTCCTGAGCCTATTGGGCTCTATCATATCTACACTTGAAACTGACTCCATACACAGTTTCAAGTGTAGATATGAGTGCTTGGGAATGTGTGTGTATAAGACATCTACAAGATTATCTCGTGTTGACCAAGCAGTTGCTGCTGACTTCGGGTGCAACTTGCAGACAATTAGTGATGAACTGGTGTGTTTAGTGATGAGCTTGTTGATAGTTAAGGTGAACTGGGACCAGTATTTGGACAGATCTGTCTTCTCAACAGAGACACAGAGACACAGAGACACAGAGACAGACAGACAGAGACAGACAGAGACAGAGACAGAGACAGAGACAGAGAGAGACAGACAGAGACAGACAGACAGACAGACAGACAGCCTGACAGACAGACAGACAGACAGACAGACAGAGACAGAGACACAGAGACAGACAGAGACAGACAGACAGAGACAGAGAATAAAGCTCACCAATACAAGCCTCCCCCCCCCACAACACCAGAGGCCGCTGGCAGGGACTCACAATAAGGCCGCCACCACCAACCGCCTCCACGTCTCTTGGTCACATACGAAATAAATGGCAGTAAAGGTGAACCGAGTGACCAGGCAGAACAGTTCTGGCGTGGCAACAGGCCGGACCTAAACCCCGGGGGAAGGGGGATGGCAGGTGGGAGGTGGAGAGGCAACAAGAAAATTTAGAATTATGTAGTGTAGCTGGATGTTCCTCGGAGATCGAATCCCACTCCGAGTTCATTTATAAAGGTGATTTAAAAAAATTAGTCTTGCTGGAGGGACCCCCTGGCTAGCACCTGTGGAGGAGACCCCTGGCTGGCACCTCTGGAGGGGACCCGTAAACATGTTAAAAGATATTTCATTTCTGGCGCCATTCTGGCCAGAGGAGGAAGGGTGTCTGGCACATGTCTGGGGGGCAGGAACGATGTATTGGCTGGCCTGGCGCTGGCTGCTATTGGTGCGCCGTAATACGCGAGTAGTGTATATTGCGACAAACTGGACCCGCTGTCTCCGGGAGGACCATCCAGCTAGCAGCGCCGTGCATAGTTCCCAAGTGCACTAGTCTATAGTTATGCACTTCTTTTTGATGCGTATGACTGCTGTTGCGCGCGAATCTTGCTAAAAAAGTGCGACTAAGCTAAACATAATGGAGAATAAAGTTAATTTATTCATTCCAAAACAAATAAAAAACGTTGCTGAGGTTTGTGTTGTAGAGAAATGATTGCAACAATCACGATTATTGCAACAGCCATTTTCCAGCCGTTTGGCCAAGAGTGGAAACTGTTATTGCAGAGGATTACGAGGCACGGAGGAACACGTGTTCTAGTAGTCGGTGAACTGACTCGAATCCCCTCTCCATTATGCAAGACATATTTCAGGTTTATTCTGGGCAGCATCTCTGCAGTGCTGAGATGAACCTCTGTAGTGAAGTGATGCCAATTTGGTACTCAGCTGATGTATTGACAATTTTCCTTTGGGCATCGTCGGCCACATCCTCTATCCACGCCTATCCTATCCCCAACCACGTCCACACACGCCACCACGATGCCGTCGGATGTCATAAATACATCGTTCCAGCAATGTTTATAATGTTCAAGGCAAGTGCTCAAGGCGGGACAGCATATTGCCGGAACAAATGTGGAAGTCTTGAAGAAGCACTTAGGTAAGTTCTTGCAAGAAGTGCCGGACCAACCATGCTGTAGTGGATATGTATGCCTGCGGGGCCGCTCCAAGCAACAGCCTGTTGGACCAAGTTACCTCAAGTCGAACCTGGCTCCGTGGCCGCCGGCCATTATTTGTACACAAGACCGACTGATCCTCTACATTTCCTTGTACGTCAGGAACAAGTGGGGGAAGTAGAAAGATTGAGGCGATTAGGATTGACGATTGAGGTGATTAGCATTAGTCAATCCGTCAGCCTGCGTGGTGACGCTACGATACATGGCCAGGTATTAGAGGATTAGCCAGATCAACTCCCCCCCCCCCCCCCCACACACACACACACACACACACACACACACACACACACACACACACACACACACACACACACACACACACACACACACACACACACACACACACACACACACTCAGGGTCTCTCTGACCTGTGCTGCTGCTGCTGTTTTCGATTTAGCTACTCAAAACTAAATGTCCATGTAGCACGGGCTATGGTGATCCCGTGAGTGAGTTGGGTTATCCGGTGACCTCTGGTATTTCACTGTAATTATGCGTCTAGATGACTTGTGGTAATGCCAATGAACACTGGAGCCTCAGCAGTTACTCGCGCGTGTGTGTGGGTGTGTAATTACCTAAGTGTAGTTACAGGATGAGAGCTACGCTCGTGGTGTCCCGTCTTCCCAGCACTCTTTGTCGTGTGTGTGTGTGTACTCACCTATACTCACCTATATGTGTCTGCAGGATCGAGCATTGACTCTTGGATCCCGCCTTTCGAGCATCAGTTGTTTACAGCAATGACTCCTGTCCCATTTCCCTATCATACCTGGTTTTAAAATTATGAATAGTATTGGCTTCCACAACCTGTTCCTTAAGTGCATTCCATTTTCCCACTACTCTCACGCTAAAAGAAAACTTCCTAACATCTCTGTGACTCATCTGAGTTTCTAACTTCCATCCATGTCCCCTCGTTCTGTTACTATTCCGTGTGAACATTTCGTCTATGTCCACTCTGTCAATCCCTCTGAGTATTTTATACGTTCCTATCATGTCCCCCTCTCCCTTCTTCTTTCTAGTGTCGTAAGGCATAGTTCCCCAGGCGCTCCTCATACCCCATCCCTCGTAGCTCTGGGACGAGTCTCGTTGCAAACCTCTGAACCTTTTCCAGTTTCATTATGTGCTTCTTTAGATGGGGACTCCATGATGAGGCGGCATACTCTAAGACTGGCCTCACGTAGGCAGTGTAAAGAGCCCTAAATGCCTCCTTACTTAGGTTTCTGAATGATGTTCTAACTTTTGCCAGTGTAGAGTACGCTGCTGTCGTTATCCTATTTATATGTGCCTCAGGAGATAGATTAGGTGTTACGTCCACACCCAGGTCTCTTTCGCGCGTCGTCACAGGTAGGCTGTTCCCCTTCATTGTGTACTGTCCCTTTGGTCTCCTATCTCCTAGTCCCATTTCCATAACTTTACATTTGCTCGTGTTGAATTCCAGTAGCCATTTCTCTGACCATCTCTGCAACCTGTTCAGGTCCTCTTGGAGGATCCTGCAATCCTCATCTGTCACAACTCTTCTCATCAACTTTGCGTCATCCGCAAACATCGACATGTAGGACTCTACACCCGTAAACATGTCGTTAACATATACAAGAAATAGAATTGGTCCCAGCACCGATCCTTGTGGTACTCCACTTGTTACTGTTCGCCAGTCCGACTTCTCGCCCCTTACCGTAACTCTTTGGCTCCTTCCTGTTAGGTAGTTCCTTATCCATGCTAGGACCTTTCCCCCTACCCCCGCCTGCCTCTCGAGTTTGAATAGCAGTCTCATGTGCGGTACTGTATCAAAGGCTTTTTGGCAGTCCAGAAATATGCAGTCTGCCCAACCATCTCTGTCCTGTCTTATCCTCGTTATTTTATCATAGAATTCCAGAAGGTTTGTTAGGCACGATTTCCCTGTCCAGAACCCATGTTGATGCTTGTTCACAAATCTAATGTTCTCCAGGTGTGCAACCAGTCGTAGCCTAATTATTCTTTCCAGTATTTTACAGGGGATGCTTGTCAGTGATACAGGTCTATAGTTAAGTGCCTCCTCCCTATCGCCTTTCTTGAAGATCGGCACGACATTTGCCTTCTTCCAGCAACTGGGCAATTCTCCCGACATAAGTGACTCATTAAAGATCATTGCCAGAGGCACGCTGAGGGCCTGCGCTGCTTCTCTTAGTATCCACGGTGATACTTTGTCTGGTCCTACTGCTTTAGATGCATCTAGAGTTGTCAACTGTTTCATTACCTCCTCCACTGTCACCTCTATATCTGATAGTCTTTCATCTAGGGTAACCCCTTCCAACAATGGGAGCTGCTCGGGCTCGGTAGTGAACACTCCATGGAAACTGGCATTCAGTGCCTCACAGATTTCCTTGTCACTTTCAGTATATGTCCCCTCTGCCTTCCTTAGTCTTGTCACTTGGTCGTTCACCGACATTTTTCTTCTTATATGACTGTGTAGTAGCTTAGGTTGTTTTTTCGCTTTGATTGCAATATCGTTCTCATAGTCCCTTTCCGATGTCCGTCTGATGTTAATGTAATCGTTCCTAGCTCTGTTGCATCTGATCCTGTTGTCCTCTGTCCTTTGTCTTCTGTATTTCCTCCACTCCCGCCTGCTGGCCATTTTTGCTTCCTGACACTGTCTATTAAACCATGGGTTATTATATTCCTTCTTATTTTTTCCCTTTACTGTTGGTATAAATCTCTCTTCGGCCTCTTGGCATTTCTGTATGACTAGGTCCATCATATCTTGGACTGTTTTTCCTCTAATTTCTTCCTCCCACTGCACTTCTCCCAGATAGTCCCTTATCCTCCTATAGTCTCCTTTCCTGTAGTCAACTCTCCTTTCCCAGATCTCTTGTCCCATGGTCACAAGTTTGAATTCCATCATGTAGTCAAAGACTAGGACACAATGGTCACTGGCCCCTAGAGGTATTTCATGCTCCAAATTCTCGATATCTTCTACGTTCTGGGTGAAAATCAGGTCTAATAGGCTCGGTGCATCTCCTCCTCTTTCCCTTGTGTCTTCCTTCACATGCTGTGTTAGGAAATTCCTGTCTATAACATCTACTAATTTTGCTCCCCACGTTTCGTCCCCTCCATGGGGATTCCTTGATTCCCAATTTATCTCTCCATGATTTAGGTCCCCCATGATCAGCAGCTTCGCTCTCATTCTGTGGGCTAGTGTTGCTGCCTTCTGCAGTTCATCTATGCATGCCTTGTTGTTGTCATCATACTCCTGTCTGGGTCTTCTACTGTTTGGTGGGGGATTGTAGATTACCAAGATCACAATCTTCCTCCCATCTACTGTCAAAGTTCCATGTATAAAGCTTGTGCACTCATTGGTAACCCGATTTCCCAGGTCTTCAAACTTCCATTTCCGCTTTATTAGGAGTGCCACTCCCCCTCCCTGTCTCTGTGTCCTCTCTTTTCTTATCACCTGGTACCCTTCAGGAAAGATTGCATCTGAGATCATGTCATTAATTTTAGTTTCCACAATTGCAACTATGTCAGGATTTGCCTCACTCACTCTTTCTTTTATCTCTTCTGCTTTATTAGATACCCCATCAGCATTGGTGTACCAAACCTTGAGATTCTTCATGGAAACTCCTGTACCAGAGTTCTCCCTTCCTCTGGGGGTCTGGGGGGATCTGGGGGGTGTCTGGGGGGTGACTGGGGGCAGGGGGGACCTGGGGGATCTGGGGGGTGTCTGGGGATGACTGGGGGTGGGGAGGATCCGGGGGGTGTCCGGGGGATCCGGGGGGTGTCTGGGGGGTCCGGGGGGTGTATGGGGGTGAAAGAGGTCGGGAGGGGTGCTTGGGGGGTAATGGGGGCTGGGCTTCTAGGAAGGTAGGTAGGAGGGTTTGGGGTAGGGCCTGGGTAGGTAGGTCTGGAGTAGGAAGGGCATACTGGGTCTGAAGATTAGGGAGGGTCTGATAGGCATAGAGGGGTTGGAGATAGCGTAAGGTTGGGAGTCAGATAGAGGTTGAGAGGTCGGGAGGGGGAAGGATAGAGAGGGTGGGGGGAACCTCCCACCCCCCTCGCAAGGGTGGGGGGTCACATGGAAGGAGAGGGGATGAGGAGGGGTGAGGGCTGGGTAGGTTTTGGGGGTTGAGGGGATGAGGGCTGGGTGGGTTTTTGGGGTTGAGGGGATGAGGGCTGGGTGGGTTTTGGGGGTTGAGGGAATGAGGGCTGGGCGGGTTTTGGGGGTTGAGGTGATGAGGGGGTCCTTTGAATGTGGGATGAAATTGACTGCAGTGGGGTCAGAGGGGTCAAGGGAGGTGTTGGGGAGATAAGCCGGGCAAGGAGGTCTGATTTGGGGAGGGAGTAACCTGAGAAGCAGTTGTGAGAAGCTGGTTATCCTGGGGTGGATTAGCAGTGGGGCGTGTACCTATGCTCAAATGGGAAGAGTTGTATCGTGGAAGTTTGCTTGCTCTGTGGGCTACCTGCTCCTCCTTCGTCATGAATTTGTCAATATATACGTTGAAGTAACTTTCGCTACCTCTGAGCAAGTGTTTGTGATTCAGTATGTAATCAACTGCCTCTTCGTTGGTGAACTGCACCAGGACAGGACGTTTTCTGTTACAGTTGTATGGTCCAATGCGGCGGTGGACTTCCACTTCATTCCCTGCCATATGGGCTCTCATGTCCCTCAAAATCCCCTGTAGCTCCAAATCCTCAATCTCCATCCTTTCCTGCCTGGATGGTGCCCTGACTTCAAGCAATCCATGAATTATGATTGTCCTCTTTCTCAGGTCAGGGTCATGCTGGTAGCCCCTCCCTGGCTGACCCCCACCCCTCCCACTCCCGCTACTCCACCTACTCCTACTACCCCTTCCCCTGCCAAGCCTCCCCCATGCCTGCCAAATTCATTAGCAAGCCTAGTTATTTCTCCTTGCCATTCTACCCTGCTCTTCTGATTTCCTCTTGAATATACTCCATAAACTCTTGTTTGAGTCTTTGAACCTCGTCCTGTATCTTATTAAAGATTTCACTTTTAATCCCCTGGATTAGATCACCTACCCAAACATCCCTCTTCTCTACAATTTCCCAATCATCTTCTCCACAAACCTATCTTCTTCTTCAATCATAATACTGCTGGACCTAGACGCCCTTCCTGACCTAGTCATTGCTATAATCAAACTTACGCACAGGGGGTTCCAAGTATCTTACCGTCCTGCTAACACAATAGGTGAGTGAATCTCCAGGAGTCTCCCACGTGGTATTGCTGCCGATGGGGTGAGGTCACGGTCAGAGGTCAGGTCCACTCTGCACACTGCCACAGTACTTCCTGCATCAACTATTTTCAATTACGCTACTTATACTGTTTTTCTTCACTACCTTATGGGTTTGGTCAAAACCAAGGGTTTTTTCATTCACTTGTACACACTTTTTCACTTCGAAGTTGCCCGATTACCCCTCCCACGCCACTAGTGAACCAGGAGCTCCCAAACCCACGTCCACTCGACACGATGGTCACAGTAAAAGTGTGTGTGTGTGTGTGTGTGTGGTGTGTGTGTGTGTGTGTGTGTGTGTGTGTGGGTG